>JAGQDJ010000256.1:0-48147 GCA_022885665.1 Triops longicaudatus | reverse complement strand
AGATTCCGGAAGCTTAGAGAAGCAAGACGTCAAACTGCAGTGTAGTAATAACACATTTAATAATAATAATAATAATAATAATAATAATAATAATATTAATAATGATAGTAATATTAATATTAATAGTAATCATATCAGTAAGTAATACGAAAGGCAATAGAGAAAGTAGAATAAAAAAGTAGTAGTAATAGTAGTAGTAATAATAAAAATAATAATAATAATAACACTAACTCATTTTCACGCCAATACACACAGTTTAATTGAAAAAAAAAAAATACAGCAACGAGCAAAGCTCACGCCGATGAAAGAAATAAAAAAAAAATTGAAAAAATTGATAGTCAAAATCCAGATGAACCTATAAGAATCGGGGAAGAACCTACCTACAACAGCGCGTTCTCTTACATGACGGGTCTCTCTCACATCCGGGCCTTCCGCAAAAACTCACTTGGCACGCCAATATACACAGTTTAATTGAAAATATCGATAGTCAAAATCTAGATGAACCTATAAGAATCGGGAAGAACCTATCTACAAGCACAACGTGGGTCAGAAGCCATTGGTTTTAAAAAAGGATCAATAAATTCACAAACTTACGGTATTCGCGTACACCCGGTTTCTGGGTCACTTGTACCTAGNAATCTAGATGAACCTATAAGAATCGGGAAGAACCTATCTACAAGCACAACGTGGGTCAGAAGCCATTGGTTTTAAAAAAGGATCAATAAATTCACAAACTTACGGTATTCGCGTACACCCGGTTTCTGGGTCACTTGTACCTAGTGAGCTGTCACCAAGATTCGGCCACTTGCTTGACCAATTGCCACCGGAGCTTAGGGATCAGGAACTGGACAATAAGCCAAACATTTTGCACAAACACATTTCAGTGTCGTACGGATAAGATTAGCTCATGTCGTTTAGGATAACTGAATCCTAGAACGAAGCCACCTAGCGGTCAGAATGGCTAAATTGGCGCGACGCTCAAATCTGTTGTCTAGATATGAGGGGACGTGTGAAAACGGCCAGCCCGTATACCAAAACGACCAATCCGGAATACACGAATACTGCACCTCGAAGTGTAAGTAGTTCTTACTAATTACTCATTCGCTCGATTTATGTAGGAAAGCTTTCGCTTGTGATGAAAGAAGAATAAACATACAAAAATATAACAAAAGCTCTAAAAACCGAGCAAATTACTCTACGTAGTTCGAAGCGTAGTTCCAGAAGTCGAAAAAGTAGCGAAAATCGAATAAAGACAATTGTTGAACCTTATCTCCGGAAATTTTAGATCAATTTGATAGATGAATATTTTATTTTTGAATATTGATGAATATTTTGATTTTTAGCTTTACATGAATATTTAATTTTTTCTAAAAAGCCCTGAAGAATGTAACATTAGTAACTTCTTCTAAGGTAAGGAAAGTCTCTCAATTCCACGGTCTCGAACGGGATTAGAGTGAGTAACACTCCAATGGTAAAACGTAATATCGGAAGTCCTTTCGCTATTGCTAGACGATGCATAATAGGTGTACAAGGAAATGGACGAAGTGTATATAGCAGATTCTAATTTAAGTAACTAAGGAACCAAAACGTAGGCTCCACTCGACTGCTCAAGTTTAACGATAGTCGAATTGTTGGTAGAAAGATTTATTTTTTATTTGAACTCATGACAGGTCAACGAATGCTTTAATTAATAAACTTCGCGAAACACACTTTTTACAATACAACCAGATCACTTAACCTTTCGTCGTAATCTCAGTTTTTTATTTTTTATGATGAATCTTCTACGTTTTCTGTTTTACTGCAAGGAGCCCCACTCGTAGTTTTAGTCCTCTTCCATTTCATCCGGCGGTTTTGAAACCAAACTTTAACCTATTTATAACACAACACAGGAAAGAAGTGATAGTAACAGATGACAAAAACAATTTTACAACGAGAAAATTACTTGTCTTTCGGTCAGGTTCAGTGAAACCGCAATTTCGTATCTTCGAAGTCTCGTCAAATAGTTCGAGTGACCGAATTCTTCTTCCAGTTCGCGGATTTGCTGTTTCGTAAAAGCTGTTCGTTCTTTTCTGGGCTTAGCAGCATCGTCCGTAACGTTTTCTGTAGATACAACAGGACACTGAATAAACATTTTCTGATTTGCTCTAATTCAAAATCTGCATGTTATGTTCCTTTTTATCACTTTCGTTAACCATGTTGAAACTTTTTAATACGCAACCTTAAGGTAATAAGCTTCCCAATTCCTCATTGTTGCTTTAAATCACCATATACTTTCTAGGGAAAGAATTTCCTAAGATATATTATGATTTACCTAAGACTCAATTATATCCCCAAAAAGATTCGTCTATTATGCATTTCGCATTTTTTTTCTTAACCCTTTTACGCTTTTTGCCTCTTGCGGCACTTCAAAAGTTATATGTAGTTTCACTGTTAATATTGAATTGTTTTCTACAAGAATGTCATCTCATTTATTTTGCAGAGAAAAAATTACCTCTTTGCAAACGTTGTTCTTCGGTAGTTAAAAGGAAGTCACTCATTTCGTCAAAATCGTCCGTTTCTTTGTGAGAACTTATAATTTCATAACTGACTGTTTGTGATTCTTGCGACGGGTTGTCTTTCTGTTCCGCAAAATTGCCCGCGCGAGGCAAAGTCCTCTCGGTCCCCATGCTGGTGACTCCGATACATGGATTGTGAAAAAACTGAACTGGATCGCACGTCGGTGGCATCCAATAGGTATTGCACGTACTTTCACACCTCCCAACACCCGGAGTTTGCGTTTCTGCGTAGTCCAAGTTGGCGTAGCTTTCTGTAAACGATGGCTCACTTTCGGATTCCGGCGATGGAGTTGGTAACGCTGAAGAGTTGAAGGCAGCCGAGTAATTGTAATTACAGGAATAATTCGGTAGAGTGTTGTTATTATTGGTGACAGTTTCATGAACCCATGGTCGCGTGTGATACAAGTAAAAATTGGAGTTGGAAGTCACAAGATTTTCGGGAAACAACCGGGTCTCCATTCTGGTGGTCCGATTCGGGAAAGGAAAACGATATCTGGGCGAAACAGTTTCGAATTCTAAAAGTAAACCGTTGCTCATAGTCGACGGGGCTCGACTAATGGGTCTCGTCGTTAATTCGGGGCTTCAAGTCTCCGTAGAACGAAACACGGCAGGCGGAGCGTAGGTTCAGCTTCTTTGGTGTTCAGTTGCGTGCTGATTGGTGGGGACTACGCCCCCTTTTTTTCAGCTTGGGGTAGATGAAGGTGGGAAGAACCCACACAGTCATTAATCCTGGCTTGGTTGAAGCCCAGTTGACAGGAAAAACATGGTCGCCAGTTATGACTGACGCATATTTTAAGACACTGCAAACGAAACAAAAAAGAGGAGAAAATGGAGAACAAGTCCATCAAGGCAGTGAGTGACACATTTCACACCCTGAAGACTTAGAAGACGAATCTTGATGTCTTGGACCGTTGTCTTACTTTCAGTTTTTCTCGCGACACTTGAGAACGTTGGAAACTGCACACCGAACAAAGAAGGCATACATGCTACAGGCCTATCGTTCCAAAGGCTTAGAAAGAGATACTTTTTTCTTACATTTAAATGGTAACCATACACGCCCTTTTGCGAAAAGTTTTTACCCCCTTCAGAACTACCACGATTTTCGTCGTTGGAGGTTAAAGACGTTCAGAAGAGGATCAAGTAATTTCCAAAAGTTTTCACATTCTTCTTCGGGGTAACCCTATAGCCCACCCCGAGGATTTTCCATGGGAGCCCCGAAAGATGGGTCATGGTCAAGATTTTTTTGGGGGGTCGAGGGGGGCTTAAGTAACAAGAACATGTTGGGGGGGAAAAAGGTCCTGCCAACCTCGCCAGACAGCCTGGCGCCTCGTAGGCAGCTAATGACAGGCTGGTCAAAATTTCCCCTTGGAAGGGTGAGAAGTGAACAAGGAAATTAACGAAGAGTTGGGAAGCGTTTGAGCGCTTCAAAGTTTTAGAAAGAAACGTTTTACACTGCTTTCTTCTTTACTGTAGGTTTCCGTTTTCAGGTTAACTTCCTCTTCCGCTGGATTTGGACCACAAACGATCACCGCCACGCTTAAACAGTAATCCTATACAGTACTTAAAATTATCGGTTACTTGCGAATGTGCGGTTTAAAAAAGTTTAGTAGACACGGGACGTTTCCGTTTCAAGTCGCGAACGAGCGAGCAGAATTCTTCGGTAATGCGACATTTTTTTACTGCTGTATTCTGTCGGTTAACATACGAATGTAGCCGACTTTGTAGTTTTGTGGTTTCTGAATGAATGTCATTCCGTAAAATCGCGATTTTTGTGGGCATATTGAGATTTTGCGCTCGTCTCGTTCGCTGAAAATGTACAGATAAGGGCGTCGAGAACATTACTTGTGTTTCGAACCAATGTTGGATTAGTCTAGGATAGCCATGGAAGTAGATTAATAGCTAAATCTAAAAAGAGCGCGAAAGTTCAGGACAGTAGATCTACAGTGGATGCTACAACCTTTCATGAAAAGTTACCAGGAATCTGGCAGTTCGGTGTCGCTTTTAAGTAAGCACTTTTGTAAAAGTAGCGTCACATTGTTCGCGAATTCGGTGCGAATGCCATTTGTATTTCAAAAAGCAAAAGCAATAAAGAAGAGGCAAAGTAAGAAGAGCTATGTGCAAGCCATTATCAAACAATGTTCAGAAATCGCTGGTTGAAATTACTGGAATTACGATATTTTCTAAATAATATTTTAATTATTTTCTTTCTACCATTCGTAGTGACGGCTTGTACCAAGAAGTTGTCGTGGACGATTAAATTTTTTATTCCATTCGATTTCAACATTCTTTGATACGAGGTTCAGATGAGAAAGGAAAAGCCACATTTTTAGAGTTCATATTCAAATAGGGTGACGATTCGTAATTTTTATGAGAGACAACACTTTTTTTGCGTATTTACACTATCTACATTGGTAGCATTAATGTTTTGAGCAGCTTTTCTAGCGTTGGAAGCTTGGAACCTTTCATGGCAAAGCAAGCAAAACAAGCTTTGACTCAAATTTGCCATAAACACGTTTGCAATATGAAGATATTGCAGCTTTATTAAATGATTTTTTAGGAAAAATGCTTTCAGTAAGGTTAATGTAATATCAAAATTCATAGGAAATTAGTTGTTTTGAAATGTGTACCAGAAATATTGAAGACGTAGGACAGGTATAACTTGTGCAACCCTACCGATATTTTAGCTTTTACAACTTGGCCACGGTGGGAAGCTAAGGCGCTATTTCCAATTGCACTGGGAGCTTTTGCGGACAGTTTCGCAAAAGCAAATTAAATAGTCTGCAGATCTTTTATATGCCAAGCTTCTATTCAATGTGACATCAAAGATGTAAAGCAGAAATGTAAAGATCTCGATGAACGTTACTATATTCGAATTTCATTAAATAAAAAAATCAATTTTGATTATTAACAATGCCATATATAAAAATATCTCTCGATTCCACGTTTAAAAAGAAGCTTTACAACCGATTATTCTAAAACTAGACATCTTTTCGACATCGTAAGCAGAACTTAATGTAGTATCCCATAGCGTTCCAGCGTGGCCATAATGTAATGAGTGATAATACAAAAAGCAATGAAAATCGTACCCCGTCGGGCCTCGAGAATATGAAATTGTTGTGGAAGAGATCGAAACCTTAATGAAGAATTATTCGTCTTTATTTAGCACTCCTAAATATGGAAATATGAGTTTTATATAACAATATTTCACTGTATCAATGCCGAAAGTTGTGGGCGAATAAAGGTTCAATGTTTCGTCAATTTATCCCAAACGTTAGGCAAAAAGATGAAAATGTATGAAGAGTGGAGTATCTTTCTCTCTGCTGTACCAATTACCATCGGTAAATTAGCTTGGGAACGTCTTACTCAAGTAGGATATAATCTTCATATTCGTATTAAGTTTCTTTTCACGGTGTATTTTTACCGTTTTTTGTTAAACATATCTATGATCTATCTCACTCATTCCTAAACTTTCGTCCTTCCGCTCCGAAGGTCCTAGATTTTATGAGAAATGATTGTGAGAAATGGTCAAGCCCATTCAAAATCTTACGAAAAAAAGAAATCTTGGCTTGCTTTTGCTCGTTAGCTAAATGTTTCGTATGATTGACCTTTTAACAAGACAGAACTTTCTTTCATGGTTTCGAGTTACACAGTTTTGCGCTCCCAACGATATAATAAACACAGAGAACTGCATACGTACGCCTACTTTTCTGCTGTGAGTTTTCTATATGATATGAATGCAGTTTCAATTTTAAATTGACAATAGCCATGGTTACTGCCAGCGAAAACTGAAAACATAGACTAGTAAGCTTAGACAGGTGGAATTTATAACAGATGCTCAAGCAAGTCACAATTATTTTCACATCGTTTTCCATAAAAGTAGATAAAATCCTTATTTTCCTTATCTTGCGCGAAGTAGTTTAGTAGGAGTAAAAAAAAAAGAATTACTCCATTCGACATTCGATTCAAAATGCCTTTCCGATTCTCTATGAAAGGATAATAATTTCGTTCCAAAATAATTTCGTTTTGGTGCTGTTATTTTGTACACTTAATGTATTTATTTTATTTTCACTGTAATGTATTTCCGACCGTTTCACCATAATCAACATAAGCCTACGTGGGTTACATCAATAAAAAAAAATAATTTCACTAAGAAATTAAGCATTAAAATTTTTTAAGCATGCAATTTTTTAATTGCTCCTGCTTTAAAATTCCGTAGCCAAAACAATCATGACATGTAATAATTTAGACGAACTTTTTTTGTTAAGTAGCAATATTTGCTTTGTCACAAACATTTACCATGTTATATTTACTTAATTAAGACAAATATAGGAATTTCCAGTAAAAAAAATAAATAGTGTGAAATGAAAGCAAGATCTTTGTTAAATTATAAACCCAGCTTTAAACCTCACTGAATGTAGTAATAAGTTTTTTGTGAATAAAATATGAAAATGTCTTGGGCATCAGGTCGTAGACTGTTGACCTAAGCTTTTGGCTGGAACCCAATTGTGAGATTTCTTTTCTTGTGGTACAACCGCAGCCCTAATGTTGAAAAGCAACGGGAAGCAAAATGTAAAGAAGACCCGAAAGAAGAGTAAGAAGAAAATAATTCTGGTTTCCGAAAGAAAAACGACACATAAATGAAGGCGCGTTCCACACCATTATGGATTGGTGGCGGGAAAATGCGCTCTAGATTTTTCTATCTACGAAGCGAACGCCATATTGGTTGATGACTTTGCCAGACTTTGGACAAGGAAGCTTTGGCCACCTGGCAGAACTATCAACTTGTTGAAATAACAACGCACTCGCCTGCACAAAACTTTTTGACTTGTTTTTAAGACACTCCAAGCCAAAAAGCCAATCCCCGCTCAGCTTCTCTAACTGTCCACAAACATTGACATAAGTTCGAATCGAAACTCAACTCACTATTATTCCAAAATTCTTGTGCAGCCATAACTTCTTGCTTTTCTTTAATATTACAATGTTTCGTTCCGTAGTAGCAGATTCTTTATTTACCACAAAGCGTAAAATTGGTGTGGAGTAGAGGTTTCAAGTTTTCTGGGCTCCGGAAGTGTCCCCCTTTACCCTTAAAGCTTGCTTGGTTCATCATTAACTCCCATGTTAATGAGTCAAGGCGACAGGCAGTCTGGGAAGATGTGCTATAGGGTGAGTTCTAAAACCTTCCTCTCTTCGCCTTACAACCCTCGTCACAAAAAGGTACTCTAAAGGGAAAAGAATGTAAAATTTAAAACGAACCATAGAACTTGAGAGAAAGTGTAAGCAAAAAATGTCACAAAAAACGTAGCGTCGGTACGGTTTCGTTGGGTCGTTAACCACTCCGGTTCAAGTCCGAGATAGAAAAAAAAAATAATTACCTGCCATATGGACCGAATTAGTCTGCCTGTGTCAAGCTTGCTTGAAAGATTCTGCGGTATATGTGAGTATTTAATTTAGATTTGTCGTAATACAACGTAGAATATAACTGGAACAATTTGCAAGAACGTTCATTGTAACTCATACTGAATTTAAGAAAAATGCTAAAACTGCGTTGCAAGTGGTTATGGACTCAAAATGTACTGTCAAGTTTAATTTAAAATTGTCAAGTCTACCGAAAAAAAAGTTGAGAAAATTGCCCATTGTTGTGAAAAAAAAAGTTGTGAAAATTGTATGGTCAATGTTTAGGCTTAGAGTGTCAGGGTGTCGTAGTATTTTTTGAAACCTTGCCATGAACTGTTTCATTAGTAGTTCAGATATTCAGCGCAATAGCTGTTCTCTGATTAGGTAAAGCATGCCTCATGATAAACACTTTAGGTATGTAAGGGAAAATATGGGAAATGCAGGTTTATTGGGTCCTCTATTTGAGTGCAATGCACAACTAGTAACTGAGAAACTTATGAAAAGATTCCTATTATACATTTAGCGTCTAGTGTGTAAGCCTTTACCTTTATACGTTTGTTTATTTATTTTGAAAGATATAGAAAATCTTGCATGGTTAGAAGGGAAGGTAGCTCCCAAACGTCAACAAACAACGCGGTTAACCAGTAGAAATTTCTTATTTCTGCTCTCACTTTTCACGTTGTAGTAATCAATCCACTCCTTACACCCCCGAACCAAAACCCTTGTCACAGGCCTGGCTAGAAGTATTACAAGTTGGAAACAGAAGAGTTTATTTTTGTTCACATTTTCAATTATTTCGCAAAATTTGAGCGCCTAATATGTTCCTCAAAATACTTGTTGCACTTAATTTTTTGACTGGTCCGAAAGTGTGGCTGAAGGAAAAGTAGAAAATGTGGTAATTTAGAAAGTGCTTAGCACTTGAGAATGAAGTTCTATTTATGAGTGAATTGTGATAATTTGGAAAAGGAATTTGCGAGTTAGGAGAGGATGTAAAGAGATTCTTTCATGTGCAAACCAATCGAGCTCAACTTTAGGACATTCCGTAGCTCTGAATTTTTGCGGCAGTACAACTTACACTATAAACGTTTTACTTCCGTTTTATGTAAATTCCCTTCTTAACATCAAAGTAACTATATTTTGCTGTCGTAGTCTGGTCCAACTTTTTATTGTGGAAATGCTTAATGGTTTTTATTGTGAAAAGTGCTAAACATTAGGCAGTCGATGGCGTTTCAAATGAATTTGTTACAAGGGAGTAATTTACATTAATACAATAAAATAACAGTTTCTGAACCAAAAAGTTGTGATGGTTTGACACGAAATGGATGCTAACGCGAAAAAACGAAAGGCTACACTTCATGGTCGACTAGTAGAGTTTAAACGAAGTGTGGGCTACGTTACATAAATTCTAATTTATAGATCCCAACGCATTGTACGGAAGCGGGAGATTACTTTGTACGCTGTGCCGAAAGCATACATTTCTTGTATTTAGGCATTTTTTCCTTTTCTAATGCCCCTTTACAAATCCTCGACTTAACGAAATTTTCGTAGGGTCAAAACCCGCTAAAATCTTTTACAAAATAGAGAAATTTTTAAACTACTCCCTCGGTACCCTCGTAGCTCGCCTCGCTTTCAGCGAGCCGCTTTTTTAACGAGCATTAATCCCAGCAAAACGAATTCCGCCAAACTGCTGTCTGTTGGCTATTCTAGGGACATTTTTAGTGCGTCATTATCAATGACAAAGTTCTTTTAAACAAAAAAATCGAACAAAATGTCACGTAATAAATTAAATAAGTTAATAGAATTCTAGTGGTTATGCCTATACAACACGTACTCACAACATAGGCATGTTTTATATTCGTTTCCTAACTTCATGTGTACAATAGTTAATTTTTAAAAGTGTTAATCGGTTTTCCGTTATCCAGTCTAGGATACGATCACATGAGTGTATACGATCCAAGGGAGGCTGGATAAGAGGGCGTCATCGTTCATTGGAATCACTAGGACCAAGGGCTGTTCTCCCATCTTGTAGTCTATACAACAAAGAACTGGTAAAATTACACTGATTATATAGTTAATATAAATAATATTAATTATACAATAAAAACTAGCCAATAATGTAACTTTAATAGTGAGAGGGGATAAAATACCTTCTTTCTTTTCCTTGGTCGGATTTTTTTTTCTCTTCTGCCATTCCTCTCGAAGTGTCTTCAGCAGAAAAGACAACTTTGAGTCAAATAGCTTGAGGACCTGATAATGTCGATGGTGGGTCTGTTCAAGCGACTAGCAATAGAGAGTGAATAAAGTCCAGAAAAAAATAAATAAATACAAAACAACTCTGGATGGAGGTACACCACAATATTGTCATACAAGTAACTAAACTTTCAGACACGCTTACAATAAGTATCTGACCAACTTCGTTTTTCATAAACCTTAATATCTTAGAAAAGCAGACTTAGTGAAGCAGTTTGCCCGACGGTCATTTTCCGCATAATAAAAGTAGCAAAAATTCAACCTCCATTCAAAAATTTTGTAAAAGCTTTTGGAAGAAAAACTCAAACTTATGCACTAGGTATCTTTCGTAGCAACATTACTGTCAAAACAGCTTCTTTGATTTTTGACTAATTTTTACAGCATGATGTCTGACAATTTCCCATGCTTTTCTCTCATTAGGGCTTTGTTTACACCGGGGCATTAGGAAAGCGAAGAATTTAATCACACGAGACAATACCGGTGCTATATAATATCAGTATGAAGGATATGCAGACTGAAAGAATCTGAGGTGTCCTTTACTATGAATTTTAACGGAGTATATTACTTTCACTGGAAAACGAGAGAAGGTGCATAATTTATAACCTAAAGGTTTTCATTGGTCTCGAGACACGCGTCGGCGTGCGTAGTTCTACGGAAAACATAGTGAATATTTACACGCGTATATAGAAAGCTTATTTAACCTAATGCATGTTAGGTTGAACAAATTTTCTTACTTAAACTAACTTATCCAATCGATCAAATTTGTGATCTAAACAACCGGTCTATTATAGAAGTTCCTCCTAAATTTAGGGGAAGTTTTGTAATAAAAAGGTTTTTAAAACCGACAAAACGATTCCTAAACTGGAGCATGCGTCTCCCTTTCGAAAGAAACCGTTGCCCAGAGCTGAAACGCGACCTCCGCAAAAAAAGCGCGTGCTTTTTTGTTCCCTAAACTGCATGTTACACTTATTATACATAAGCTGCGAAAAAACCGGATGCCAGTTTTCATTCTCCAAGCCCCTAAGAACTCCCACGTATCGACTTTTTATTTTTCATACGCAACTCTTTTAAAGTTGATATCTAGTACATTTTACAAAAAGTTTAACGAGTGATGAGTAATTCATTGAAGAAAGTTCGCCAGCCACCAAGCTTTAGTTTCCGTAGAAGAGATGAATGGAAGCATGTGCATCCACGCACGCCTTCTAATTTTCTGACTCGTCTTTTTTTTCTATATTAATAAAATCAAGATCCCCTCCTCCTTTTCGCTATAAACGCTCTTTAATCCACACACACGCTGCAAGTCAACGCTCAAAAATGTAACTGACATTTCAAGTACACAGCGATGATGGAAACTTCCTCTGTGAGGAGATAAAGTGCTGTTTGGCTCTCTCTTTGCCACGCTACAAGTGCTGTTATGACAGCGGTCACGAAGAGAAGCAAAAACTCGCGTAATAATCTTAACTCTCCTTTTCCCCTTAACTTAGTTCAGTTTTTTTCTACATCTTAAAGCGTCCCTATAGCTCTTCCATTTTATCTCCAAAGTATAACAAAAATGTGTAACCTATTGCAGTGAAACGCACTTTTATTGACCTTTAAGAAACTTTTACAAAAAAGCCATCAACTCTTAATTTCCCTCGGGTGCGGGTGCTGCTGCTTTCGCCCCTGACTTCTTACGCTTTTTCTTTTTCTCGGGTCCATTTTGAGCCGAAGTCGCCGCAACAGACTCGGGGACTGTTTTAGCTTCATCATCTTTGGCACTGGCGCCATTCTGGTTACTTTTGGGCTTGCGGTTCTTCTTCTTCTTTTTCGCAGCTGGTGCAGAAGTCGAAGACTCGTTAGGTGAAGATTTCGGAGCTTCAACAGATTCCGTGGTCTGATTAAGAGTAGGGAGCGTTTCAATGGCAGTAGCTTTGATGCCTACTTTTTTAGCCTTCGCTTTCTTCTGCTTTCGCCGCTTTCCTTCTTGGGCTGGTGCAGTGACATCTTTAGTGCCTACTGTAAACGCATTTTGGGCGGTAACGACAGGCTCGACTACTTCCGGTGGAGTACTGGCAGGTTCAGCTGGTTTGTCTTTTGCACCCTTCACCTTTTTAGCGATAAATGGACGCGGCTTAACCTCTGCTTTCTTTCCATCATTTGATGCGACTTTGGTTTCAACATTTTTTTGCTGGGTCTTGTTCTTTTTAGATTTCTTGCTTTTTTTAGGTTGGGGCTCCTCCTTTTCATCGTGGTCTTCACTTTCGACGCGTTTTCGTTTAACCACAAGACCTAATGCACCTAATTCTTCAGCAGAGGGATCGAAAACCTTTTACAAACAAAGATTAATTTAATGGTAATGGTGGATATGCAGCAAAGTACACATACTTGTGGTTCATAGTCAATGCCCAAACCTTTCAATTTTGACAAGGTGGCTTTTAATCCTTTTTTCATACGTTGACGGTTCTTGGCAACCTCTTCCGTCGTCATCAGTTCGTCTTGGAGCTTGATTTGTTTGATGCGGTGTTTGATGGTGGGACAGAACCCGTCTCGGTATGATTTGCCCTCAGGGAACATGCCTTTATGAACTTTCTCTGGTGGAATATATTCGGCTGCACGGAAACAAGTAAAAAAAATAATTAAAAAATTAGGTAACAACCTGAGTTCCTTCTTTACATTTTACTACATTATTTTATATACTGACCAGTACACTGACAAACACAACGCACGTATATTAAAGAAGGTATCCCTTAGATATAAAAAGAATCGCGTTGTGTATAGTTTACTTCGCCCCATTTCTTAGCAGCGTAAGCAAGCTGTATTGTGTAAAGGCTGAAAGTTTTTCTGGACGAACTATCTTCAGTACAATTTCGAATGTTTTTTTTTATTGTACATGTACTGCGCTACTCTTCGCCTGTTAGTAAATATTTTAAGTTTTTTTTCCATGCATTTACTTTGTTATAAAAGAAATTCGTTAGTATCTTTTAATTATCTGTATACAGTAGATTATCTGTACACTTATTTAGCCTCACTAGAACCAGCTTTTTCAATATGCAATAATTCCAACAAGACTTTCTCTTCGAATCGGCCCTCTGTAACAGATTCTACGAAAAGTTATAGTGCGAAGTGCTTCATGACATATAAACTCCAAAGAAAATTACTGATTACGCATTTTAATACATTTCCATTTAATAAAAATTTACACACAACGCATAATTTACGTTTTATTTTTACGATCGTTAATTGCGGCTTTAGTATTTCGTACTTTGACACCATTGTATATCTGAAACCGTTTTTAATTTTTGGACCTTAAATAAGGGATTTTCAAACAAACTTCATTTTTACCTAGTTTAACATAACGTACAGACTTTATACTGCCTCAAACAGGCGCACACTACGTCTCGACCTCTTTCTTCGGTTTAAGACATACTACTGTTTTAAATATCAATATGATAACACTATTCGACTTCTTAAACTGGATTAACTTGCTAAAAACAGTTTTCCCCATATTGGACATTAACGGAAATAAAGACTAAAGCTTCAGCAGGCTCCCAGCGGCCGTAATCAAACAATGGAAAAATAGTGCAAATTTAGATTAAATTTTGCTCAGTAACACTAAGTTAATCTTTATTAAAACAGGCTAGGTTAGGTTAACCTTAAAGGACCATGGACACCAAAAAAGACTTTCTTTCATAAAACAGAGCAAAAAAATATTTTTCAGATATTTGTTTCTTTTCATCATGCGCGAAATAATAACTAAGGTACTCGGAAAACAAGAAAATATTCAGCGCGATCACGTGGTGCTGTGACGTGACGGGGGGAGGGATAGTGCGGCACGTACGGGCACGAAAATCGCGGCTTTTATTGGTTCAAAAAAACCACGTGATGTCTTGATGTGGCGTGATTTATCCTCCGTGACGTCATGTTCGCGCGGCGAGAAACTTCGCAAAGCAATAACTCTTAGTCGGCTCGTCAGAAAAATAAAACTCTGTGTTCTTAGAATATGTGTACAATAAAAATCCATCAAAATCTCAATAGGTGTTTTTGGAGTCCATTGCCCTTTAATTTACTTGGGTAGTAATTACACTTTTTCTTTGGTATAACGAATAAAAAATACGAAAAGCGGTTCCGAAATAATTTAAGAGAAACATGCTTTTTCGTATTGAACTAATCCTCCCATTCCCTAATGTACTCTGTCCGTCCCATTTGCTACTGGTGTGACTGAAACAGGGAGTAAAATTCTTTGCTATTTTTTTTTGAGTGTGTTGTACTACAGACCGTTTCACCGCAATAGATATACGCCTACTGAGATATGATAATAAAAGAAATAATTAACCAATACGTGATGGATGCTAAAGTCACAAGATGGCATTTACAGTACATATTTTCGGTATTCCAGTTAATCTTTAACTCAATGCCATTATTACTAAAGTGGTATATTGGTATTGTATATTATCTTTTACCTTTTAGTAGTCGTTCGAAAAGCAAATAATTGTTCATTGTTTCAGCTACAACTTTGGCAACTTCTGGATGGTCGAATTCCACAAAAGCGTAGCCTTTGCTCTTCCCAGTCTAGGAAACGACGACATTCAATAAAATACGTACATTAAACAGAAAGAGGGATAAGTCACCTTTTGACTACGGGCAACATTAATTCGTTTAACACGTCCAAACTGGCTAAAGAAAGATTTTATTTGCTCCTCATAGAAACCATGAGGTATATGGCCAATGTAAACTGCTCCGTTATAATTTGTCTCAGCGCGGGGTTTTCTGACCGGTTTGGGTTTCTGATCTTTGGCCTCTGCATTGGACTTCCATGGTTGATACTTCCGCGTGATCTAGAAAACAAAAGTTGCATTCAACCTACTAAATCTCTCCCTGAGTAAGTTCTAGAAGTAAACAAACCAATCTTGTACGATACCTGAAGTTTCCGTTTGCTGATTTCTTCCTTTGCTTTTTTCAAAGTTGCCTTGAATTCTGGATTGGCGAGTAGATCTTCAGTAGGATGACTTTCTTGTTTTGTTTCTTCCTTCTTCGCTAGCGCGGGCATTTTCTGTAATTTTTGCTGCATAGCAAACAGTTTTGGTGAATTCAAGCTTACACACGTGGGGAAACGAAATAATCGATTATTTTTAGCTTCGTATCGATCTAACTTAGTATCAAAGTCTATTCTTCAATAATTGATTCACGCGAGCAACTGGTCTTAGCTAGGCTGGTATATTGTACAGTTGAAAGGCACAGGTTCATGTGAAGGCTCTGGGTTCAATGTCCTCTTA
Source organism: Triops longicaudatus (assembly GCA_022885665.1). NCBI lineage: Eukaryota > Metazoa > Arthropoda > Branchiopoda > Notostraca > Triopsidae > Triops > Triops longicaudatus. The sequence goes on along the minus strand of JAGQDJ010000256.1, from coordinate 32,696 downwards.
TGGGCGAATTACATGGCAATATCTTCAGGAGGATTTGGAATTAACATGGAATATTCTGTGAAAATCTTTCGACAATAATGTAAAAGTAAACGATGCACACTCTGCGACGATGAACTTTGTACTGACGATGCAATTCGTCAAGCTTTCATGAAAAATGTGTATTTGATTTTTAAATATCTTTTTAACATTTTACCATCGAGATGTCGACATAAAATCTGCATCCAGGATGCAAATACCATAATGGAGACTACTTTGAACTATTTAAAGACCAAAACTAAGTTATTGAGTGAAATTTGCTAAATTAAACTTAAATATTATTTTCTAATAATTTGTCTTTCAATGGAGCGATGTTTGTTGCTCAAAGTAAAAGTGAAGAAGAACCTACTAAAATTAGTTGAGCTATATTTTTTTAACAGCGTAAATCAAGGAAAAATCACCAAGCAAAATTTTCAAATATTGAAATTTCTCATTCATTGGTTTTGCAAACTAATGTATAGTTCAAAATTAAATGCGTTAGATGAAAAAGCATGGCTATCCGATATCTATTGCTTAGAAGAAGAAACGCAAGAGTAAATCAGTAACGGGGTGCAGCAAAGCCCCCGTTTTGTTTCAAGCGATCAGGGCCGAGTCAAACGAATTGCCTCTAAATACCGCTTTCCTGTGTTTCCGATATTAAATATATCAAATCTAATTGTTATTATTGATATGTGATAGAATAAAGCACAATGTGAGATAAACAATCGTAAATATGAGTTACAGTTCCATTTTTATTACTTAAAATTTTGGAGTTTGAATTGAGAAGAAGTACAACTATTTCTCTAATACACAGTATATTCTTCGGTTAGGTATTATCCGTAAACTTAAAATTAAGTTTCCTTTTATAATCTTTCTTTTTTTAGGAAAAAAAGTTGCGTAATGAACGCTTTCTGATAGGTGATGTTGGACAACGGGCGAAAACTATTGAGAAGCAATGCGTTAATGGATAGTTACGAAGTAGTACTAAGTAGCTCAAACAAATATGTTGATGACAAAGCAAATCGATTAACATTTTGGTATCTGGAAATATTCTGCTCGAGACAATACCTACTTCCAACGCCGTGATCATGCAGTTGGTCATCCATTCTGCTTGTTGGTTACTCAGATAATTGCAAGAAATTAGTTAATTCATAGGCAGTCCGATTATAGCAGTGACTTTGCCTTACTAAAAGACTTGCCGTCAAATAGAATTACTCTGAGCAAAGAAAACGCTCTTTTCTGTTGTATTGCCCTTCACGCCTAATTTTTGAAAAAAAAATCGTTTTTATAGATTGTTGCACAAAATGAAATAAGCTACTGAATTTCTACTTTGGTGATCGCATGTACGACTATTCAATTTTTTAAATATGCGATCAAACTTACCCCCCACTAGTAAAACTTTGAACATGAACAAGAAATTGCACGACGAAATTTCAGAAATTATATTTTTTTCATGCGCTTATTCATCACAAGTCGTGTCCTCCCTGACCAAAACCCGCTCCCCTGCAAAAATAGGTAAGCTATAAAATGGGAAAAAGCTCGAAGCTCGTTAAATAACTTTGATCAAACAATTTGCTCGGAAGCAAAAGGCTGCGACTGTGTTTCGTTTCATTCGTATCTTAACGTGCTATCTCAAGTTTATTTTTATGATAAACCTTAAAAAAATGAACTGATTAAAAAAACTTACGTAAATGTGTAGCTCTTCCCACACCCTAAAATGACTATGAGGGAGATACTCCTCACTACCCCCCACCCCCATGGGCACTACTGGATGGACACGAAACAAGTTGGGTGAAATAATATCTCTCGACGATATTGTGCCTTATAATAACTTGACTGATAAAATTATTTTTACTGATAATCATAAAAAGTTCATTCGTTAACATGTGGAATTGCATCCCGCTTTTGAATTCTTTACCCACTGCAGTAATTCGAAAACGAATGGGTGCTTTTGTTCAAACGCTATGTACGAGTAGTAAAATTTTGGGCTGCGTAAATTTACAGTAGAAAGGATTGTTGCATTGTGGTCAAATAACTACAATTGTTTTCACATCCCGTGTTTCCTTACATAAGTCATTCTTAGCTCGTGAGCAAAGAAATGAAGAGAATAACGAAGTAACTGTTGAACCTTGATAAAACCTCACTATTATGCTCGCTACCGTCCTTGCCTTTGACCTGATCACTTTTTTTACTAGGACCTTTGTATTAGCAGGCTACGATGCTTATCAGCTTCTACTGTGCGAACTAATCCACTTGAGTACGCACTAATCGGTCTTCAAACTTCAAGAAGCTTTGCACATCAACGTAATCAAGTCCCTTTGAAACGGCTCAAGTGATAAGTGTCTTGAAATAAAACTTAGTCTCCGTGAACAACAACTTCTTCTGTTGACATTCTTATCTAAACCTTCCGAATAACCAAAACTCTCCCACTCTATCATCCCACTCTGACGTCACTCCATCGAGAACTCACATCCGATCATGTAAACCAACCAAAATACCCCGCTCTCACTCATACCACGATAAGTGTCATAACACATTCATTTTTATTTCCACATTTCCCCCGTCATTTCCATTTATGTTATTTCTTTTTTTTTTTCACGAGATTCCAGACACGATTACTACGACTGTGAACTCAGTCTTGACATTCAGTCTTGCAGCAGAAGGGCGCCGCTTCTAAAGTGTTTCGGTGCGCTCCTTCTTTCGAAAAACATTGACTCGACGCTGTAATCCTAAGTAAGTTACTTTAGTTTTTTTATTTACATACTTAAATGGAACTAGAGCAATAGCAACGTAGCAAATAAAGCTTCTTAACAAGAATAAATTCTCTTGTAAAAGTCACAAAGACATCTCTCGTGTAAGCCGCTTTTAAGGTTCGTTAAACAAAACTTCTTTGAAGACGTTCTTTCCTTTTCCTTCATGTTCGTTGCTTGTCCTAGATCTCCAGAGAGCATTTTTCTCCCAAACCGTAAAAATATACAGTCTTGGCTTTATTTCAAGTTCTTCACAGAAACGCGGAATGCCTTGCAAATGTTTCTTTGCGCCCGCGCGCGGGAAAATGTCTAAAACAAAACGAAACATTAGCAACGCTCCTAGCGGTGCTTTTTCAATACAGTACTGGCCCCCTTTTATGTTCAATGTAGGCTCTTATGCAAATGAGATGAGGGTCGCAAAAGTTCTTGCTTCAGGCTAGGGGCGAAAAAGTGGTTCATCTTCCATCTCTGTGCCTTCTTCTTGCTAGTTGTTCATTATTAGAGCAACGACTTGTGAATGCGGATGTTTAAAAGTGGGGAGTATAATTCAGTACCGTAAGGTTCCGGGATTGAAGTTCAAGCTCAAAAAGAAAAAAATAATCATGGGGACTGACAATAGTAGCTATGAGGTAACTTTTACTTAAATATCTTTCTCCCCTTGTCCCAAACGAGCGTATTGCCGTATTAACGGGTTGAAAGCTTTTCAGAACGTTCGTATAGAAAACATGCGCTACGGGATTTCTCAACTAATGCTTAAATGTACACTATTTAATTTTTGCTGCATCAGTCACTGGGAAATTTGTCTTATAATACATTCCTTGTCTGTTACAGTAAACTATGTCCTTTAAAAGCTGAAATGTCCGATTCGTCTTCTTAACAATGGAATCCTACTGTTAGGTTGTGCAATTTAAAGGAGTACGAAGAAGTCCTAGTGTTTCAGCGGACAGCGTGAAGATGCAATCAGGACATTATGTCAGCACCACAGGCATAATTCTATTATGCTTGTTATTTGCTGGGAGTCTGACAGCGGTAGGACTCCTGGTTCACTTTTTGGGATCCCCGGCATACCCCGAAACTACGGCCACGACCCCGGGAACGGGTGATTCTTCCACGGTGGCTCCTCCCAAAATGAACTTGCGTTTACCGCGCTCCGTTTTACCGTTAGAATACAATGTGAGGATGTGGCCCAAACTGGATGATTTTAGCCTCATTGGAAGCGTAGAAATGCTAGTCACCTGCGCTGAAGACACCACTTCCATCACCTTCCACGCGAATGACATGAACATCACGCAATCATCCATTAAAGTAAACACGCAAAATCTAACGAAATTCCAGAAAACCTACTTAAATTGAGATATTTTACAGTAAAAAAACTTCAGACCTTAGAACTAAAAGAGGCTATATTTATAAGAAGTTATATTTCTATGAAAATGTAAATTCGTTTACTGTACTCGTCTTCTTTCTTCTATTGAAGGTGCTGAACGTGGGCACTAATACGGAACTTACGGTTTACGGCACTGAGCAAGTTGCGGAGGCTAATTTCTTCACCATCAATACCGATCAATTGGTGTCAGGTCAAAATTATCGCATCAATTTGGATTACATTGGTCACTTGAACAACGACCTCGTCGGGTTTTACCGTTCTTCTTACACGGATGACAATGGCCAAACAAAGTAATAACTCATTCGCACTTACATTGCTCGGAACTAACAATTTCATTAAATATAGGTACTTGGCCACGACTCAAATGGTATGTATCTAAGTACTAAATTTTTTAATTTTACTTCTGGTTTAACTTTCCAATTAGTATTAAGAAACGCTAAGTTAGGTTAGAATTTATTAGAACATCGATTTAATTCAGAAATAATTAAAGGAAGCCACTGACGCTCGCCGCGCTTTCCCTTGCTTCGATGAGCCCAATATGAAGGCCAAATTTACTATTTCGTTGCGTCGCAACAAAGCTCTATCGGCTGCTTCCAATATGGCTTCCGAAAAGGTTGAGCCTATGTAGGTTTATACTCTGTAAAATTAAGGAACTTCACAATGATTTCTTTGTTTAGTGAAGGAACTGACGACGTATGGGAAACCTTCAAACAATCTCCCAATATGTCCACATACTTGATTGCCATGCTCGTGTCCGATTTCATTGGATTGGAATCCGATAGCTCACTGAGTCCTGGAGTGAAATTTACCATCTGGGCTCGCAAAAGCGCGGAATCGCAAATGGCGTAATGCAGAAATTTGTTTTGACACAAACCTCCCCAATGTTTTTCTTATTTTTTGTTCATTACTTTTTTTTCTTTTATACGCAATGTGCAGTTACGCTCAGTGGGCAGGACCTACGTGTCTCAATTTCTATAACTCATGGTTCAACATTTCTTTCCCGCTCGAGAAACAAGATATGGCAGCTATTCCGGATTTCTCCGCTGGTGCTATGGAAAACTGGGGCTTAATCACATACAGGTAACCAAGCCACAAATAACTGAATGTCCATATAAATTATTTACGTATAATCCTTCCAAAGAGAATCGGCTTTGCTTTTCGATAACGTAAGCTCGGGGGCAGTCGCTAAACAACGTGTGGCGGTTGTCATTGCCCACGAATTGGCTCATCAGTGGTTTGGGGACCTCGTGACCATGGATTGGTAATGGTATCAGATTATCTTATATTTTAGTCATACTCGTGCTTTCTCAGGTGGGATGGTTTGTGGTTAAACGAAGGATTTGCTACCTACATGGAATTCATTGGCACGAACGCGGTAATTACCTCATCAGCTGTTACTGAATATTTTAGAACATATTTTTCTACGACTTCGATGTGCAGTTGGAACCCAGTTTCGAAATGATGAAACAATACGTCACCGAAGACACACACCACGTGTTTGGTATTGACGCCTTGGAATCTTCCCATCCCATTTACGTTGATGTCCAAACGCCTGACGAAATCAACGAAATTTTTGACAGTATTTCTTACGAAAAAGGTTAAATAACTTGAATGATTCAGAAAAATTTTTCTACAATATTTTTAACGCGTTTGGTTTTAGGCGCTTGTTTAATGCGCATGTGCGCGGGTTTTATGGGACCAGACGTCTTCCAAAGAGGTTTGCATCGTTATTTGAGTGATAGGTAAGTTTATTTCTATCTTAACTTTTAAGTGAACTGTAGTTACAGCATCGATTCTCATGCTGTAACGTTTAAATTGTTACAGGGCGTACGGTAATGCTGTACAAGATGACTTATGGCAAGCGCTTACCACTCAAGCGCAAGTCGAAGGTGTTAGCCTTCCGGCAACCATTAAAGAAATCATGGACACATGGACTTTGCTCATGGGCTTCCCTGTTATCAACGTTACTAGGAATTATGGTCAAAACTCTATCACTGTGTCACAAGTATAATGAGATGCTGATGTACCTTGCTCTATGCTCCCATTATTCACATCTTCTATTTAAATTCTAGGAACGATTTTTATTGTACAAGAACCCCAATTCCACCGATCCAACTGTTTACAGATGGTGGGTGCCTTTGACTTACACCTCCAACTTCAGCCAGCCACAAACAACGGACTGGATCCGACCTAACGAATCGTCCAAAACTCTTCATAACATCCATTTGCCCAATTCTCAGTGGATGATTTTCAACGTTGAAGAAATGGGTAGGTCTCACTCGAATAAATGTTTAAAGCCTTACGGAGTTCGAACGAAGCTTTAACGGATATACGGCGTTTCATTAGGTTATTACAGAGTCAACTATGATGAAGAAAACTGGAATCTGATCACGAATCAGCTGAACACTGATTTGGAGAAGATTATGGACGTCAACCGCGCCCAAATTATGGATGACTCGTTGAACTTGGCCCGTGCTAACCAACTTCGCTATGACATTGCCCTCAATTTGACTAAGTACCTGAAAAACGACCGAAGCTACTTCCCCTGGCATGCCGCGTTGAATAGCTTGGGATTCATTGAATCTATGCTTCTGCGTTCAGCTGCTTACGGCTCCTACAAAGTATTTATTCAAGACTAATAAGGATAGCAGTTAGGACCGGTTCTAAGAGACTATCTGATTTTGAATTACAGCATTATATGTCGGATCTAATCCTGCCGTTTTATAATTCTCTTGGTTTCCAAGATACCAATTCTGATCCTCATCTGACGACTTACAACCGTATTAGTGCTGTCGAAACTGCTTGTCGTTTAGATATGAGCGATTGCGTCACTAATTCGGTGGCGTTGTACGCACAATGGATGGCCAATCCTACGGACGATACGTAAGTTCTGCTTTCTCGATTTTTCTTCATTCGGGAGATACTTATGGACCTTTTTGCAGTATTATCTCTCCCAATACTAAACCTCATATCGGCTGTACCGCTGTGCGTAAAGGAGGTGAAGAGGAATGGAACTTCTCTTACCAGAAATACTTGACAGCGAACGTTGCCGCTGAAAAGGAAACTTTGCTTTACGCCATGAGTTGCACCGAACAAGTGTGGATTTTGTCCCAGTAAGTACTCTTCAAACTTCTTTCCCAGTAACTTTTTATAATTTTTAAAACTTGCTTACAATTTAACTTTGGTTAACTGTGTCCAAAAATTTCCGAAAGTGGAGCCATTTAACACGCGTCTTTTCACAAGCGGAAGACATTGGACACGTATTACTTTTAAGATTTCCTAAAATTTACTTTTCCTGTTAACACAGCTCAACATTTGTAACTACGACAATGACTTCATTAATGAATTAGTCAGTATTTTGACTAGGTTCTTTGAAATAATATTCTCTAAATCCATTTTACTTGCAGAATGCTTGAATGGTGTCTGGACGAAAGCTCTGGAATCCGCAAACAAGATGGCAGCAGCCTATTTTCCAACGTTGCTAACAACCCTGTGGGCAGATATATCGCATTCGACTTCGTCCGCAACCGTTGGAGCGAAATTAAAAACTAGTAAGCTAGTCACTTAGAAGTATTAAAGATGACTCACAAACTGAATCTCGCTTAAAAATGGCCAAAATACTGATTTTTCATAATTTTGTTTCTTTTTATCGTAACATTAAAAAAAAAGTTATACTGGATGGACCGCTACTTCTCGTATTATTAAAACAATCGCGAACAGTTTCAATACCAAGTTAGATCTCCGTCAGGTACAAGCTACGTAGTTTTTACACATTATACATTTGCATGTACTCTTGTTTCAGTATTTCTTCTGAGAAAAAACTAATCCGAGTGCTATACTTTTGTCTTTTTCTTTATCACATATCAATTGCATGCATTATCTTCACGATATGGCGCCTTTCTGTGTTCTGCACGTACATTTGAAGCTATGGCTCGGTTCTTACCCCGGCTGAATGGCTTGGAGATGTTTCGGCAACATTCAACACTCCCCTTGAACTCCAAGAAGTATAATTTGCAACTTTTTTAAATCTTACGTTTATCTGCTCTAACACACATTATTCACGTGTATCTGAACTAAACTATTTATGACTGCACTAAGACCACTAGAAAACCATAAGGCCTGCATCGGGACCTTATGATTTGGTTGCTTTTCCTGTCATCTCGCATTTTTCTAATACTTTGTTGCTTCAATTTTGTTTGCTCTTTCGCCATTTTTAACTATTTTTCTCTTTTCGCGGCTTTTCACGAAAAGTTTATCATATATTTAATACTTTCGCAGTTGATCGAATTCAGAGACGCTCACGCTAACGATCTGGGCACGGCTACGCGGTCTGTGGATCAAGCTATTGAGAATGTCCAGGCAAATATTGCTTGGATGGACACCCATTACGAAGAAGTTGTCAACTGGCTCAATGAAAACAAACCCACTGCAAAGAGATTCTAAGCGCAGTGCATGTTGCATGTTTCCAATATTCGGAGCACAGTCTCCAGAAAATACAGAAGAATATCATAAACGAAAAGAAATAAACGAACTAAATAATCAAACGGAAATGTAATGTAAGTTAGAGAAAATAACCAACGCAAAGCATTCCAAGGAAAGAGTTTCGTTTATTAATACTGAGATAGAATATGCAGCGAACCAAACAAATATTACAAGATTTTATTAGATGTTACTTTCAGATCTCTAAGTTATATAAATTGATATCTTTGGTTAACAACTTTACGTAACTGCAAAAACCTGTTTTTAAAACACGACAGCAAGACGAATACTGGGTTAAAGAAGGTTAATCGGAAGAGTATAATCACACAAAACTTGCGTAAAACGCCTTTCCTGTCTTCTATGTAACAAATACTTTACAGTGCCTTGCGTATTATAGCTGCACTCTGCATAAAAGAGTCTCACAACCTTGCATAACTTCTTAAGTAGAACCGAATCTGAGTACAATGGCTTGTTATGAAAGAAAGGAGCAATGGTAATTCTGCTGAGACATTTTCTACCAGAGCGAGTGATGGTGATGATGTTTTAACTGGGGAGCGGACTGAATTCCATTTGCTTTAGGTGATTCGCGATTAGCGCAATACTGACTGTTTTCATTCACATCCATAACAGAGGTCGTTTTCCATAACGATTCTTTACCTTTCGACCAATGATTGCGAGAGTCTTCCGGACTCTTGTTTTCCGTTTCCCATAATCGAAAATTTACGGAAGTTTGGTGGCCGTACATCTTCCGTGTGGGACTAGCCAATGGGTTAAACCTAAATAAGTAAATAAACTAGAAAACTCAAGAAAACTAGGAAGTTCAGTTATCATAAAACTAAAAACCTATTGAATAATTCTCAAGTTGCTGGAGAATTCTGTCAGGGCCCAAAGCTGCCCGATACACTTGACATGGTCAGTGGTAAATTATCCCAGCTTCGAGCAACGTGAAATTAGATGCTTTTAAATTTAAGCCTTCGTTATACGCAGTTTTTGCCCCTGGTCTTGCCTTGTATTTCCAGCGAACGCTAGTTTTGTCTCGCACCAATAACCCCGCAACTTACGGCTTTTTGTAGCAAAGCCATTCACGCACTAGTACAGTGCATAAGTAATTTAACTACTTAACTCGTGTATGAGGAGTTTCTCTCGTACATGACAGTTACTAAGATAAAAAGTTTGTGGTTCAAAAAGCTGGGAATGTGACTGGTGCGTTGTATGACTGTTATACAAATTTTTATGCCCTCGGTTGTTATTTTTGCACGCGCGGTTTACAAACGCGGACGTTCCAGCAAGAAAAACAAAGCAAAAACAGAAAACAATGCAGCGGTGCTTCAATCAATAGCAAGCATCTCTAACGAATGATCATAAGAAGCACCAAAATGATTTACTTTTCAGTCGGAGTGTGTAAAGAAGGTAACACTGCCATACTGGCCCACTTATTATGCGAACTAAGACTTGGCAGTGTAGGCTGGGTAACCGGAACAGTTTTCGAGGGTGAGGAAAACGGCGTTGGGGCAGTGAAGTCGTTTTCCTTCAAAACAAATAAATACACATAGATTAATAAACGAAACATAAAATATTAATCAACTACAAAAAAATACGCAAACGTTAACGCAACTTTTTGCATTACTATTGATAGTTTTATTTATTTATCTACTTTTAACTTCAAAGTTTATGTAGGCTAGTGCCTATTGTTCTTTACGTTTGTCATTGGAAACTTTTATTATATTTTATCATTTTCTTGAAGAAGTAGCTTACTTCAACATTGACTGAGAGCTTCTTAACAGGACTAAGCGGCTGTGCTGTGGGAGCAGGAGAAACTGGTGTGGCAGTAAACGGTGAATCATTCAAAAATACTCTACAGGAAGTACCAATTATGGACTTAATGCAACATTGTAGTTCTAAGACATTCTTACGATTTCATGCTGGACGCGTTCCGTAAATTGCTCTGAAAGGAGTGACGAGGCCAGACAGTTGTCGTACTTGGTTCATGGGAGGACAATCGATTTGCCGCAAAGCGTCGTGAAGGAGCTGTGAAGAAAACCAGAGCTTTTAATGGGAATTCGATTTCTGACTAATACTTACACTCCTGAGCGCAAGTCGCGAAAAAACCGTCATATATCACGAAGTTATTAACCTGAGGTATCGTGTGTACTAGCTTGTAATGCTTACGAAGAAAGCCCAAAAATTTCATCGATGGCCGATCGATCGCTAATGCGACAGGTTGCACTTTCTCCGTCTGGAAAAAAAAGACAAAGACTACTAAACGAAAGGGCAAAACGAACGCTATGTAACATAGTGGAAATATTGTCTCTTAGTAAACAAAACGATTAGCCTACATTTAGGCCTGAGGTATTATACCGAGCTACCTTGACCTCCTACTAGTTGTTACGTGCGTAGCAAGGTTGTTCCTATTATTCCCTGAGAGCAAATAAAGTCGCGCTATGTTAGTGTTTTATTATCCAATATCTTGTTGGCAAATTTCTACAATAAATTCATTTGACGTATGTAAGTTGCACGCGTAGCAGTGCAAAATGTATATAGACATGAAAACGAGCGATTAGAGGATAATGCAAGTACCATTGAGCGTGGGTAGTGGTGATTATATAATCTTTACTTTACTATACAATACTTTATTATACTTTTTATTATATTTACAATAGTTTTAATTATACAATATTTAACTGGTAGTTTTCAATTATTATTAAACTTCTTAATGTAAAAAATATACATCTTATCTCATTTTAATTGGTACACAAATATATATTATAATATATATTATCACTTGAAGGAAGAATTCGTAGAGCTGCTTGCCAATTCCCATCCGTTGACGTGATTCGTGAATGTAAAAATCTAAGACGCATAACGGGGTAGTTTCGTTCTGTTTTCCTTGCTTGTCCAGCAAAAACAGCTTCTTAGGACCCACTTTGAGTAAGCCAATAATCGATCCTAAGCCTCTATTCGAAAAATCAAAAGAGTCAAATATTTTAGCGGCGTATGGTGTAAATTAATGCCAATTTACACGATTAATGTACGTGAAATATTTAACTTTCGTTGTACACGAAAATAAATACGGCATAATATATTACCGGTTGCTTTGGGCATCTTTCATAAGATAAAGTGTTTGATTTGAGCCATAAAATGAGGAAACAGTTGTAACAGGCCTTTGCAATCCTTGGGCAATTCTGGACGCTTCTCCGACTTTGCTCACAATTTCTTCCAGTTCTGGTGGGCATCTACAAAAATGGGTAAAGTTAAAACTTGATGGACAATAGGAAGCCATTACAGGTTATGTGTTATTACTTTTTTTACTAGGTTTCTTTTTACTTCGGATCTTTTTTTTTTTTAAAAAAAAAGAAGACTAACCAATTATACAAGGTCTGCTACATTGGCGCTTTGTTTTCTTGCTGACGCAAAAACTTGAGAAAGGAGAAAATTTTAGAGTACGAAGACCACCAAAGGGGTCCTTGACCCATTCGAAAAATAAGCGTATATATACAAAACTGAATATATGGGCATTTTTTAAAAAAAGTTTCAACAGCATTCACACTGAGAAAAGCTTAATCATTACGTCGGCACTTTCATTCTTCGGTTCACAAATTATGAAGTTGAAACGAATGGGTCCAAATGAGCAAAATTTACAGAAATAAAAGAAATATTCGACTAAAAGAAGGAATAGCATCTTTCTGTCTTGGAGACCACAAGGAACCTTCGGTAATCTTTCAGGCATGACTAACACTAGAGCGGAAGTGTTTCACCTTTCTAGCGAGCAACAGTTCAGTCATGTTCACAACAATGAGAAAATTACAATGGACAGGAAACACGAGATTTGCTTCACTGCTTTTCACAAAAAATGCTAGTCAAATTTCTCCAACAGGTGTAAAAATCGTGAGTTACAATTAATGAAGGAATTTAAGTAATTTTTTTCATTAAAATTACACATTTTTTTAAAAAAAATTTACGATTTCCGCACCTATTAAACTTCATAATAAATGAGGACCGATTCCTTCGTTTTGTGTTGGAAGCTAATGTGAAAGTATCACCTTTGCAACACAACTCTGGTCATTGGAATTTTGTTTTGTAACGCAGAAGCGAAATATACTTTACCAGCAATAGGCGAAAGCCTATACTCTGATTTACTTAAAAAATGAGGAACGACTGAAGTAGATGTTACTGTCGGGTTAAAAATTGATAAAAAGAAGTGGGCTAGAAGTAAATAAAAGGTCACTACTTCTGTTCGTACAATATTTGTTTAATATTACCGTATAATTTCTTGTCCAGTGAATCGGGTAATTTCATCGTCACAGATTTGATTGACAGAAAAATTAAAGTTCATGGCCACAAAGGTGAGGCCCACCACTACCTGAAAGATGCAAAACAAACTACCTACAACACACCTGTACGACTGATTTCACGCAACACACGACATTCGTCTTGTATTATTCAACTGCTACGCAATGTTGAAGGCTAACCAGCAGCACACGCCATCTATGAACTACAAGTGCTGCTAGAAATGAATAATTTCGATTTGAAATCCGTACGCCAAGAATCTTGTTTCAAATTCGGTTTCAAAATCTGGTACGACACTGTCTTCGGTGTAATCATGTATAGTTAACCTCAGGAAGATTTAATGGGATACTTGTGATACAGAAGTGAGTACATTAAAAACTCATAAATCAGTCATCGCGGTCGTGAATTTTGTGCTAAATAGTGTGCAAGTTTGCCATAAGCAGAAGACTCCAGTATCAGAAAAGGGACAAGATTCTTCAATGGCGTGCTTTATCAGTTAGGTGACGTGTCATTTGTTCTGCAGTTTGAACCATTCTACAATTTTAATTGGTATAACAGAACACTATAAATAATAATATGGGTATATGGTTTCACGCTTATGAGGTGAGTAAACAGTCACTAAAATTGTATTTCCTTATTCTTTTAAAAAATACAAAGAGTATACACAATTTTTCTGGCTAGAATTTAGGTAACTTAACAGGACCTGTCGCCGAAAAACATTTTGGTTGGCTCCTCAAAGTTTCTGGAAAGCGTGCCGAGCTTTTTCAAAGGTTTCGTCGTCCTGTAGAATGCAAAATTAGCTACAGTATAGTGCTGTTTAATAAGAAGCCTATTGTGGGTCGTAGTTGGGAGAAAACATGCAATGTAGCATGTCAGCTACTCTTAGTTCTTGTGGCCTGAGTTGGACTCATATTGATTCACTGCAAAGCCTCGATTTCACGGAATTGCTTTCTTGAGAACAGATGCGTTCATTTTCTACTGATTCTGATTAGACACAAAGGCTGATAAAACGAAGTGTTGTCTTGTTGGAATGAAGATATTGAAGAAAATACTGACAACCTTTGTTCGTCGTTAGTTCGTAAAATCGAGTCTGTCCGTCCACCGAACACATCTAACAGTTTCGTAACTCTTACTTTTATGAAGCAGAAACGCACATAAGATTCTCCTATACTTCGATTTTTAGGAGAATAGAATATGCTTGCAGGAACACCTTGAACGCCTCTCTTGCTCAACCACTTTACAAAGCTCATGTCAACCGATTCTTCGCTTGTTGTCCTTGCTTTCAAAACATCCTTCTGCCACTTCTCTGAAATGTGTGCAAAACTAGAAACACAGTGTACGTAGAGTTAAATGTTATCAGAAAACTAATAATCAGCTATTGATAGAATACTGAATAGAGTGTTTTTTTTTGCGATTACTATAACGTAATTACCCTTGACCATTAAGTTCTGGAATTTCTACTTATGTTACCGTAAATCAGGCTTACTAGACCGCCGTATACTACGAACAATACTGATAATACGTTTTACCATTTTCGGTCCAATTAGCGAGTACAAAGTACCCTCCTTGTGGTACAACAGGCCTCAAGGCAGCGTCTGTTAGTATGTCAACAATCACATTTCGTTTCTCTTCTAATTCCTGCGCTTGTTGTTTTAATAGCGCGAAATCCGTTTCAATTTCACTTTCTAATACACGAGCCACCGCATCCTAATAAATAAATTAATCAGAACCTGGTTGTTGTAGTTCGGACGTTTACCTGCAAAGGCGTAGGACAGCTCCACATTAAATTCACATGGGCAATTTTCAACATCTTTAACAAGGATCGGTCTCCGTACGCCCATCCAATTCTCCAGCCTGTAACTCCAAACATTTTCCCAGCGGAGCAAACAGTGACTGTTCTCTCCCACATGCCAGGTAAACTAGCTAACACACAGAAAGCAAATTACTTAACCAAAGAGCGAACTGTTTCAGTAATAGAAAAAAATCGCAATTTACTAAAGAAAATGGAAATGTATGACATTCTATTTCAATGCCGACCAAAGAATTTGCACTACCTATTCTAATGTGTTCAGAGGGTGCGTAAGTTAGCCATTCATAAACTTCGTCTGAAATACATAGAACATCAAAATCTTCACACAACTGTGCGATGTTCTTCAGCTCTTCGTAGCCAAACACTTTCCCGGTAGGGTTGTGCGGCGTGTTGAGTAGAAATGCCCTTGTTCTTGACGTAAAAGCTTTTCTTAACTCATCCATGTCAATATGCCAGCCATCAGCACTGTCTTTTCCGTCCAAATCCTGGAATGAAAACGACATTATTGTAAATGAGCAACACGTAGAATTGCCACACATAGAATCCTAATAGAGTTAAGACTACAAGGAAGTTCTAGTACTGGCTTGAGCATGACGTGCACTGGTACCCCTCCAGCGATACGTATAATTGGCTCATAGCAGCCAAAAAATGGCTCAATAATGATGACCTCATCGCCCGGATTTACGAAAGCTAAAATGCTGCAGACCAAAGCTTCGTACGCTCCAGCCGTTACCAAGAATTCTTCATCGGGTTGCAAGTCCCTTTGCCAAAGGTGACTGTACATTTTGCTTAACGCGTGAACCAATGGAGGATATCCCTATAAAAAAAGACAAAAAATATTTTAAAACATCAAATTAAGCTTTGCCGTTATCCAAGAATCTGCTTGCAATAAATTAAACGAAAACGTTACTTTTTTAACATACCCACGGGTGAAAGGCTTCTTCGTGGTAAGTTTGTGTGGCGACTTGGCGCAAAGCCTCCAAAATTGGACTTTCTGGCTGGAAATAGTTTGGGTAGCCTTGTCCCAAATCTAACGCATGATTCTGAATGGCCATTTCGGCCAACTTTTCCCTTTATAACAAAATGTGCCATTATAACATTAAAAAATATTGCAATAACAGGAAAGTACAAAAATGTCTCCCCAAAGATTGTATAAAAGTTACTAGGCATACCAGATGTCTTTTCCAGTCAGGTTCTGGAATCTGTTAGCTGTTTGTAATTTAAACTTATCCGGTCGAAACGGCGTTTCCGTGTGGTTTAGTACATCTGGTTCTAATGGCATTGTTGTGCAAGTAGCGAGAAAAATGTGTAAAAATATGTAACAGGGTTGACGAACTCTTTCACAACATTTCCCACGTTCTTCAGTCACGTGCAAAAGATGTAAACTACGACGATGACTCCACCACTTTCGTGACGTCACGATCCCTCCTCCGTTTGTCTCGTATGCGGCGCTTTTTGCAAGGGATCTAGGAAAAGTGAGTTTTTTGCCATGCGATTCACTGGCGTTACCATTCCAAAAGACACATTCTGTGAAGCGTTCGCTAAATATTAAAACTATTTTAAGAAAAGAGAGCAAATCACTATGGACATACGTCATGCGATCCAAAAATTTCTTGAAATATATTGAAACGTTTAAGTATCATTCATGGTGCATGAATAATACTGGAGCTTTTATGCAATATACATGAATGATAATGATACTTATCGAACCTTCGTAATTATACTGAGTCTACAGGTCTCCGTTTTTTATTTATTTTTCGTTTCGTTAAATAACTGAAGAGAATGTACGTGTAAACGCATCATAATTGTTTTCATGCAGATTGCATAGATTTCCGAGCTTCTTCGTTGTGAGTACCTTTTCTACATCTCAACTCAACCAGATTTTCACCAGTCTTAGCGCAATATGTCTGTTTCTCTCAGCGATTTCTTTCTTGTCTCACTTTTGTACTCAACATACAGTTGTCTTCAGGACTGAAGTTTAGCCCTGCATTCCCAGTGCTCGGAGACTGACTTTTCCGAAGGGGGTAAGAAATGAGTGCTTGTTAACTGTAGAGACTACCAAGGACTTGTTTACTCAAGTAACAACAGATAAGAAAAACTAGAAGTAAACGCCATATGTTTTGTAGTTCTGTATTAATTTTCCATTTTGATCCGTCAAGGGATAATGCGAGGAAAAAGGAAAGGTCGCCTTAAAGTGCAAAGTACCTATGTTGAACATGTTTCTGGAATCGGCTGCTTGTGCAAAAAAAATTGGTCGTTATTAAAAAAAGAAGCTTTCATTTCGACGCAATGAATGTATTGAAACATTTCTGGAGTGAAGGAGGCAGAGTTTCAGTCGACCCGTGAGGTTGGGTTGGGAGGGTCAAAGATTTGCAAAAACAAGGGTGATTGTGCTGTGCATAGACAGAAAAGTATTGTCCATCAAAAGGGAGACTTTTTTTCATTTTTAAGAGAAAACAACATATTTCTTAGATGGGTAAAGAAAAAAAATCCTTTACAATTCTTTTTTACATTTTCTGTTTTTGTGAAATTTGGGGAATGAAGACAGAATAGACGGTATATTTAAAAATGTGAGAAAAGAACATGAGGTCACTTTAACAAGACTCTAGCATATATTTTGAAAATTTGTTCCTTTTTTTGGAGAAGAAATAAATTATGGCCAGCCCCAACCAATAAGTTTTAATTTGTAAAAGGCACGTATAGCTTGCTTTTAGGATAACATATTTCTTAGCTTAAGAAAGAGTTCTCTGCCACATTTTCTGTAAACTTAATCTAATTCAAAGCAGAGGTAAGTTACGCTAGGCTAAAGTGGCGGGAGATTTGAGGCTATGAATGCCCTAAATTTTTCTACAAATACTTAAAAGCTGAAATCCCATTGGCCATCTGCTTTACCAGGATTCACAAGAAGGAGCGTGACTGCTCAAGATTCGGCCTCAAATTTAGATTAAGGAGCGTTTTTTTTATTCACGAAAAATCAATCCGGTTCTGTGTGACTATTTCGGTTACAATCCCACGTGCTCCCAAGTTGCATTTCGCTTCACCTATGGAAAACCTATGATTTCGTTATAACTTTTTAAAACGAGCGTTATAATTTTTAGAGCAACTATCGTTGATAAATGATTAAAACTTGATATAGGAGTGTTTAACCGGATATTAGTGTTACAAAATAAGGATGGGTTTTTCGCGAATTCATGCTGTAAATGTTGAGTTGGTTCTGTTGGGTAATAAAAGTAGGTAGGTCACCGTGTATAAGTAGAGAAATTAAGTTAAAACAGACACGTATAAGTAAAGCGAGATTCGGGTAAATTCTTTGATATTTTAACAATATGACGTAAGAATTTCATTGCGGTTGGTGATACACGTTTTTTCATCTTCCTTTCTCTCTGAAATGGAGAGCTCGAATTCGCTGGACGGAACGTTGATTTTTAAAAAATAATTTCGCCCCTTTACTTGAAGCGAGTCTTTGACTTTCCTTACGATTTACTGTCAGATATTTCTTTTGTTTTTTAAAAAAAAGGACCAAGGGTTTCTGTTGGGCCAAGGGTCGCTTTGGGGGAATGGCGAAAAAAGTGATTGCAGAGATGTTGGCAATTGAGCGAAAGAACAGATTCCAGCAAAAAAGCTAAATTTTTTGGCCGGATCCGGAAAACAGGATCATTGCTAATTGAGATTCTCCTTTTCGTCGTGGTGATGAGCGTTCGAAAGTTAAAAAAAATCTCGTTTATAAAATGAATCCTGTGTACTAAGAATATTTCGCATAAGCAGAGAATCAGACGTAATCTCGGTACTGGGATCGGACCTTGTCAGATTCTTTTCGTACGCGATGCTGTTGTTGAGGTGCTTCAGCAGAAGGTGACGAGGTTTCTACCAAAGTAGAGGTCGTGGAAGGCGTGGTTGTTTCAGCGGTGGCGTTACTAGGAGGCGTGGCAATTCGCTGATGAGTACTGGCCGACCTGGGGCGCGACTTGGTATACAGTTTTTGTTTCCCACGCGTACTTGACTCGCTGGGCAGTTCGCCTGACGCTGGATCACTGGGTGGTAGCGGTAACCGCTGGAGAATTTGCGCCAAAATGTCTTCCAGTCGCGCCATTTTGGAGTTCATGCGTTGCACCTCCACTTTCACTTCCTCGCGAAGTTCTTTCACACTAGCTAGTACGTCCACTTGACTAAACGCGGCAGGAGTTGGTGGCTCCTGGGTTCCAGTACTTGACGGAGTACTGGCAACGAAACCTTCCTCACCAGTACGCTCCGGTACTTTGCTCAGTTTTGGGTACACTTTGTTACCCATCATCACCGGTCGTTCACGCTCGGGCGGCTTCATATCGCTGGTGGTACTGACAGACGAAGGGATAATACTTCCGGTAGTTTTCGGTCTAGGAGCGGTATTGGCCGGCGTTGTAGCCTCTGTAGGGGTGCTGGTAGTAGTGTCTTCCCCGCGGAGTAACCGACTCCATTTGCCTTTAGCGGCAATTTTAGGGGGAGCCGGGTTCGTGGCATTAGATTCGTCATCCTTAGCTGCTGATACTTTTAATAGCGTTAACTTTGGTATTGGAGGGTTGGGCTGAATGGTTGGAAAATCTCCGGAAGAAGAGCTAGGCTGTCCATCCTCCGATTCTGCCAGTGGAGCTACAATGATTTCTCCCTTTTCGACGTCGACGTTATTGCACGGTCCATTGGCTATCTGGGCCAAGGATGAACAGCTGGTATTGTTGCCCAAAATGGATGTTGAAGAAACTGAAGGCGAGCCCCGTTCAGAGGGGTTGGCGCTAGTTCCTTTCCGGAACCGCGAAAAGATTTTGCGCACGAGGTGATCCTGGTTATGATCCAACTGCGGTTCGTTTTTCCGCCGTTCGGCGAGTTCTTTTTCGCGTCGCATGTCCGACACTTTGCGGAAGATTAACTGCAATAATTAACCAAAGTTTTAACATTGTATATTCGTTACAATATTTTAATATAATATAATATTTAACCATTCTTTGTACATATTAGGATGGAGCATTTAAACTTGTTACCATTTACCTTGTTTACAAGGTTACATTTACCTTATTTCTTATTTCGGCGGAATTAAAATACATTAACCGCGGTTTTCGTGCAGTATTTAATTCTATAAAAGATATTTACCCGATGACGAAGGTTGTACGTTAGAACGAGATTTCTAGCAAAAGAATTTGCAAATGCGTGATAAAACTCCAGCACTTCGATAAGCTTATCCCGCTTGATGGCATGCAGATCGCAGTATGTTAATGCGCGTACATTAGCCACGGATTGGCCTACGGTTGTTTCTTTCCAGAATGTGTCGCCGAAAACATCGCCTTTTCCTGTTTCGGATAGAAAGAACAGTCGTAAATTTTTGAAGTGCTGTTTATCAGATCACATTGTGTTTGTTTGCAAGACGACTGATCTCGAATGTGCGATGTATCGTCATCTTCGACTGTCTTAAGAGATCGAATCTCAAACGGCATGAATTTCACTTGTGAAAGATTTTCTGAACCTAAGCCTCTTATGGGCGAATAACACAGGAGACGGCGCGGGTCATATCCCGAAACTAGCTCTATATTCCAAAATAACTTTACGGTAGTAATGAAACAGCATCAAATCTAGTGCATATCGAAGAGTTCTTTTCAAAATATTTCTTTACAAATTTGCAAAATAGGATTAAATTTTCATAGTTTTTTTCAAAAATAATTCGCAAAATCGGGTTTCGATTTGTTCTAAGTTATTTTGAGGGAATTTTTTAATGAAAATAGAATTAAAATCCGATGATTAGTTTTCGAGTTATTACCCGCCTAGTTTTTGCCAATTTCCGTTCTCGTAATGTAAAAACGCTAGATGGCGTAAACAAGCAATGGAAAAATACATTGTGCTTACAACGCCATCTTTAGAGCTGTGTGGTCCCTAGCTCAGGTGCACCGTCTTCTTAATTGGAAGTCGCTCAAATACGTTTGTGAATTCAAGAAGTTGCAAATTTGATTACCACACCTAAGATTGCTACAACCTCGTCGTCCTGAATGACTTCCAAAGACCCCGTAACAATGAAGCATAAAGCATCGATGGACTCCCCAGTGTGGTACATGAGATCGCCTGGGGCAGAATGTGACATGGTGAAATGCATGGCTAACGCTCTTAAACAGCCGTCGCTGGCCAAACGAAATGCGGGATGCTCGTTAAACACTTTACGGTTCAGGTGAACGCAGATATCCGCTTTCATGTCTTTTGGACAATAATTGAGCACCTATTGTTGTAGAAAAGAGGCAAACAAAATAACTTGGGATTTTTTAAATCATGGACTTCATAACAAAACTCATATTAATAATGCAATTTTTACGGCAAATATTTCCTTACAAATATAAATAGACTCCATCATACTACAGGAAGATATTTTTCATTTATTTTAGCCATCATAGTTCTAGGACAAAAGAAACACAGGGAAGACTGAAACATGCATTTGCTATAAAAAAAAAAATCATTTTTTGCGTCGATTGCCCTGTGTTTCTGTTGTTCTACCTTCCGTACGCTCCGAGCTGCTGCTCAACGTAGCGTATAACTGAAGAATCCTGCTGCTTGGTTTGAAATGTTTCCAAATGTGTTCCATACGCTTTACTAGTATTCGTTATAGTCTACCTACACACTTCAACAGTGTGCGACAATTTTGTATCTCCTCGAATTTTTGCATGTATTTTGTGGAGCATTTTATTGGCTTGAACAGGTACATAGCTTACTTTTTGAGTATCGAGTCCTTTGGTCATGGCCCACGTGGATACCACGTAATCCATGACTCGTTCTGATAACGCTTTAGGCACTTCATGTAGTTTCATGAATTCTCGAACGTTGTTTAGCATTTCGTGATATTTCGCAGTGGCGGATGTCATTTGCTGGATAATAGTCGTCACGTGACCAAAGATGGTTGCATAGAGTAGAGCTAAGATCCCAAACTTTCAATTAGAATAATAGTAGTAGTTTTTAGGCACGCTAGACCAAGTAAGAAAAAAATCTATTTTTTTTTAATAGTTTGATTTGCTTACATCCAATGATCATCATGCAGGTCGTGAAAATTTTCTCGTTATCCGTTTCGGCGGCCACGTTTCCAAATCCAACGCTCGTCATGCAAGTCATGGTAAAATATAAAGCCGTCACGTACATCGTTTTTCGCGAAGGGCCGTTGACGAGTTCGGGCGCGTTGGAGTCGTTGGACCAAACGTACGCGTACGGACTTTGCGTGACGTTGGCCAGTTTCCAGAGCCAGGAATACTGGACCCCATTATCTGCATCCGAGCGGCCGATTGAGTACCAAATGCAAGCGAGCCAATGGGCCACGAGCATGTAAAAACAGAGCAATAAGATGAGCATGGCAGCGCCGTACTCCAAGTAACGATCCAATTTTCGAACCACGCGACCCAAGCGCAGCAAACGGACGACTTTTAAGGCGCTGAATAAACTTCCGATACCCTAATGAAATCCCCAGAACAAAATAACCGGGCCAATATGGAAGAAACAGAAAAAGGAAATGCTAATTAATTAAACATTAATTAAGTTTTACAATGAGAACGCTGGGCACACGAAGACTGAGAAAAAATGTTCTGTGTGTTTGTGTTACCGTTGAAGGTTAAGACGGAAGAAAAAGAGCAAACAAAGCATGCTACTTGCAAGGTGTAATTGCTACGTTTCTGAGAAAGAAGTGCTTTTTTGTCTGATCGTTGTTGGCTGAGGGATGTGGCTAGTGTTGTTGGGTAAAGAATGGAAACCCAAGCACCGAAAGTTAAATGGGGTCAAGTGCCGAGCCCAATAAATAAATACACACCGGACGCTATCAGTTAAGACCTTAAATAGGGTAATGATGGGTTAAGGTGGATCTGTAGGAAAAAGTCGGAGTTGACTGTGCTCGTTACGTGTGCTTGGAATCGTCCCGTTCGTGAATTCGAGCTGTTTCTTTTTGCATAAGCCAATAACTAAACAATGAAATTTTAAAACTTGTCTTTTCTTGTACGGATAACAATGCAGTGAGCGTTTCCTGGGACGATTCCTGTTGCCGAGCTTGCTGGCTTTTGTGGTTGATTTCTTTGGTTGTTAAACTACTTACATTCTCCTCATAGCGTCCGGCACTATCACAGTTACTTACATCTTCATCATGGTCAAAGGCGTTGAAGACGTCATAAGGCAGACAGGAAAGCAAATCGATGATAAACCATGATTTGAGATAGTTCATGCGAATCACTTTCGGGTCAGACACCACTTCGCCTCCCGGTCCCACGAAAGTTGTATGAAAATTGAGGACTATGTCGATGAAGAAGATGACATCCACGATTGAATCTACCACCAATAATGACACGTCTTCCGAAGTTTTGTTCTTAAAGGCCACATTGTATGGCACCATAATGGCCGTGTAAAAGGTCAAACACAGAATGACCCAATCCCAGATTGCCTAATGAAACAATGCGCATTAAACTCTTGCGCACTACTTTGCATACTATTTCCGCTAAATTCCCATTCAGTGTGTGTCTCATTACTGCTAGTAGATGTGCATACATTTCGTGACATGGAACTGTGATAAAATCAAACACTAAATTTACAATTCCCACCAAACTTAATATTAAAATGTAATTTTCAAGCAGTAAAAGCAGTACCTTACTTTTAAGGCCCTAATTTAAAGATGGCGTCTGTATTGTGCAGTGATTTCATTGCACATTTTCTACGACTAGTAATGCTACAATAGTAAGGCTTGAATGGCCAAGTTTCTAGCAATAAACAATTTTTTTCTTACGAAAGTAATATTTTTCTGAAAACATTTTGAGTTCTGAAAAGAATTATTTGAGACTATGCGCTACAAGATGATCGTTGAATAACTTACAATCAAACGGTGGTGATAGAAAATTAACCACTGTTCATTACAAACGGCATAATATTCGGTATAATCTCATTCTGACAAAACTTCAGGCAAGCTTAAGTTGATTGGTGTACCCGAATCGATCTGGCGTACTATATTTCCCAAAGGATGCAATAATAAGAAAATTAATAAGCTTCTTACGAAGCGCAGTTATCTTAAATTCAAGTTCACAAATATGGGAACCCCCATTTACGCGATAGATCGATTCCGCGAAAAAAGTGTAAACGAAAATCGCGGAAGCTGAACCACATTTTACATAAGATGGTGACGCGTTCCATGTTTTTTAAAAAAAGTTTATTCTTAAAAAAAATGTATTCTTAAAAAAGTTTATTTTTAAAAATGTTTACTCTTATTACGTTACAGAAAATCTTCAATAAAAAAATTCTAATTGTAATTGCACTTATATACGAAGAGCTAACATACCTGCAGAGTTGTTAAACTGCTATCATCAGTGTGAGCTTCTAAAGAATACTACAAGCCTCAGAATTTAAGGCCATTGTGGAGCTAACCCGCTTAGTCAATGTAAACTGAAATTTCATTGCAAGGTTTCGCGAACATGGCTCACTACTTTACGAAAATTCTTTTGACAGTAAAGTTTAGACATTTACCTAGTTTTTAATTATCATTTTCGTAAAAAATTAATCGGAAAAGTTGCTGGAAGCATCCAAAGCTTAGAACATTTTAGAAGTAATGAATTTTAAGATTCCATTCCGCTCATACGCGCGAAAAAGATTTTTAAAACAAAATTTTGAGAATTCTTAAACATTCTGAAAATTCGATCGTCAATTTCGGAATAATCGTTGACACCGTATTGGGTAGTTTCAAGCTAAAATTATCCAAATTTTGGGCAAACTTGTGACCGTGTAAGAAGTGAAACAGCAAAAACCAAGACCGGGTTCACTGTTCAGATATAATTTACCTATTGTAGCTCTAACAGTTTTGTGTTCAGACTGTCAACCTGGGGAATAATTACTGTATTGCTAGGGAAATAATCTGCCAAGTTCTTTACACTGTATTCCTTTCCTTCCTTTTAGCAAAGTTGAATCTATTTCGCTATTGTAGCCTGTTAGAACATTTGCCTTTAGAACATTATTTTTATAGACAATACGGGAATAACTATTGCACATTATTCGAAAACGTTACGGAATGAGAATAATTAAATTATTTGACAAGGATTATCTGAAGGGAATTTGTAGTAACAACAGGCTTCAAATTATTTACGGCAATAGCTGAACCTGTGCTGTTTTATACAGCTAAAGATTAACATATTAAAAGCAATGAACTAATAATTAACGAAATTATAGTAATAATGTGTATATGGGCATAGAAAGCCATATTTTTCCAAGGCATTTTATTCTTATAGAAAACAAGGGCAGCAAATCAATTGCAAATATTACTTTGAATGCACAGTAATGAAGGAGGATATGGGGCGGAGTTTTGGGCGCTTCTTGACGATATTGAGGCATGACATCCGAATTGAGACTCATCATCTAGAGAGAAAGATTTAGGTCAGCAAAATAGGACGAGGCGCCTGTCGCGGTCAACATTAAAGCAACATTTTGCCGGAAACTTTTCGTTCGCGTTACCAGGCGTAGCGCTTCGTGGATATCGATTTATGAAGGGTGGGGGTGTGGATGGGGGCGTAGGTAGTTCGGTATGTCTTGTATGGCAAAGCAGAAGGGAAGGTCTCTTGCTTTATAACGAAGCAAGACAACGATAAAGAATAAAAATGGGACTAAATTGACAAGCTTCTTGTTCCCTTGGAGGCTTAAGTTCCAGGAACGCTCCCATACGTTTTGCGTTCATTTGGTATCTTTTTTTATCTGTTAATTTCTTTTTCTTTCAGCTTGACAATTCTTTAAAGAAGGCTTGGGTGCACGATGAAGATGGTCTGAAACGGTAGTAACTTACGTGTGCGAAATGCGATTGCTTGGTATCTTTGATGGCAGGCAAGTGCGAAGAAAACTGGGAGACGAGGACGGAGCGACTTCGCGTCACGGAACGGGCCAATTTGGCGAATTTGCTCAGACCTGGGAGAAGAAAATCTGAGTTTTGGACGGGGTAGAACACGAAGACCCAAGGAGAGAAGGAAGGCAAACAGGCGAGGGAAAAGGAGTCAAGACAAGAGAAGAGAAAGAAAGAGAGAGAAAACAAAGTTTGCATTAAGAACCTTTAAATGGTCAGGTTCAGTTTTAAAAAAACACATATTATTGCAAGTAATTTAGTTTAGTTGTTCATATCGCTTGTTTCTAACTTTGCTAGTCGTCTAATAAGCTCGTGCACTAATTTGTCGGAGTGAAGACTCAAGTTTGGACAGAGTCAAGGTAGGAAATTAGCTCTATGTGTGTTTTTTTTTCTGGAAAAAGCTTTTTTTCAGTATCACATTTCGAAGTTCCTCGCTTGATAATTAGTTTAATGTCAGTAAGAATTTTCGAATAAAATGTGATCCTGGTACAGTTGTCAAAAAAATCGTCCTGAGCTTGTCCTACAAGCGTTTGAGCCATCATCTGAAAGTGCACGACAGGGTTAAATGGCGGATGCTGCAAAACTTCGCAGCGGGTGTCTGAAATTTCCAGGGCACTGAGTGATCTATAATGTCGACAACTGCTAGAGAGCTTTACTGGTAGGACTTTTTGATAACGTCGTGACAAACTTTTATCTTTTATACGCTATTAGTTCCCACGTATATACTAGAACATTGGTGGTTTACTTCCTTTATGGCAGTTTATGGTGGATGATAATCTTAGTAGCGGAAAAGGGAGAAAATCTTTTCTTCGTGAAGCACATAGAGCTTAGTTGAAAACAGTGTTATTTGGGAAAAGGAAAAGGAATTTATTTGTTATCTTAACGCACTTCACATGGGTAGCTATAATGTTTTGCGCAGCGTTTCTAGTTTTGGGGTCTTTGAAAGAGTAAACCAATCTGACAAGCAAGGTTGGGTCAGTAGATCTCGACATATTTTTCTGTTAAATGAAGCCTTTTTTTCAAATTGTCTCTTCGTGTTCTTAGAAGAATAGACAAACTTATGTAGTAGTTTGTCTATTCTTCTATCTATTGTCTATACTTCTATCTATTATAAAAGTGTGTAAGATTTGTAAAGTAGCTTACACTTTTGTACGATATTGTACATATTTTGGTGAAATAGTGTTTTCATAGAAAACTTCACGAGCTTATTATG
Source organism: Triops longicaudatus (assembly GCA_022885665.1). Classification (NCBI taxonomy): domain Eukaryota; kingdom Metazoa; phylum Arthropoda; class Branchiopoda; order Notostraca; family Triopsidae; genus Triops; species Triops longicaudatus. The sequence continues at coordinate 5,912 of JAGQDJ010000256.1, read as the reverse complement.
AGACTTTGTATGCATTTATTTTTCCATCACTATTTGAACTTGCCGATCATCAGTTTACTTTTTCAAAAGTAGCAATATTTTGTAGCCTGTAGCATATTTTTTAGTCTTCGATAGTGATATTTTGGTATTTTTGAATGTTTTTCTGCTTTCAGTTTCATTTTGGTATGTTCACCTCGTCCTAAACATAGTTTATTGTCTTTTTTGAATCGCGTTAGCATTGTTTTAAAGCTAGAACGCGTTACTGGGCTTAAACTCTAACTGATTTTTAATTTACTGTGCAAGTTTAATAGCAATCGGTATATCTTTCATATTATTCTGTTGTGTTTATTATTGACGTGCTACATTTAGTAGATTGACTTACCCTAGAATTTGTTTAATTAGTTTTCGGTGACAATGAGTTCGTTTACCTTTGGTGTCTTCTGAGTCGAGAGGCTGCTTTAAGGCGGTGATATCGCGGAATGTGCATAAAAACAAGACAACCACATCGCGTTCGTTTTTGATTGGCGCGATTTGAAGCAGGAGCCATAATGGAGTTCCTAAATTGTAATTTAATTTTATTTTTGTCGGTGGCAAGGATTATCTTACAAAGATCGTGGTTACAAATTACCAAACAGAAGTAGCTTTAATAAAACAAATGAAAGAAACTCATTCGAATCAAAACAGTTCCATTTGACGTCTTGTAACGGATAGTATTGAATTATTAAAAAATGCGATCCCCAAGATAAGCAACACAAACAAACAAAAGCCAATATTAATAGAAACTTCGGTCTATTTATTTTGGCCTAAAATTTATCTCTCTATTGAAATTGGACGGATCTAAATTATTTAGGGGTTTCTTTTGAGTTCCACACAAGAAATGACGTAGTAAAACTGCGTGAAAACCTTATGGACAAATTCCTCAGCTTTGAAAAATAAAAAGTTACCATAAACAATAAAATATTAAAATAAGAATCCTTTAATTATAAATATTTTTTCAAAAAAACTTACTGTTCTTTTTGTACAGGAGTATTTCAAACTGATCTTGTTTGTGGTTATCGAGGCACTCATCGATACGAGCGATTGTCTCCTTTTCCGTCATTTCGCCGTACATAAAAGAACAGCGACAAGGTTTCTGCATTACCTGTGAACGTCACATAATGTTTAGATTGCTTTCTAATTTAACACCTTAAGATTGTTCCTTAGTTTCAACGTTTGAACAAAACAAGGTCTATTCTGTTTACTTACCTCAGCTCGATTGTACCCCGAGATTTTGCAGAAAGATTCATTGCAATAAACTATGGGATAATCCACAATTTGCGCATTGGCCAGTAGAAAGCTGCTATCTGCTATGAAAAGAAAAAGAGAAAAAACATTCCGATAATTAAATGGCTTTTTCCGAATAGTGAAATCTGTCCAGCCTTGTCAGACATTAATATAAATTATGTACATGAGCTGCTCCTGGAAATTAATAGAAGTCTTAGTACGTGAATGTGTAAAAATCTTCTGTGTTTCGAATTTTTATTACGAACATTTCAGCGTTGGCGCCATTTCTAGATCAGCAGCATAGGAACAAAAAATTAAAGTTCCAAAAACAGGGTGCAAACGCCAACTGCGGTCATATTGCTGGTTCAGAATGCATATGGATCAAAAGTTGCAACTGCACCAATGCATTCTACCAAATTCAACCGCTAGATTTTCTTGCTACACTGGCAAACGGGTACTAGAATTTGATTTTTACAAAATTGCAGAAATTGGTATTTCCCCCTCGAATTGTGTGTTATTGTATACATGTTGTTTTTTGTATAAACGTGTTGTGTATAAGGATGTATTTTATGCTTGTATTTGTCTGTTATGTTCAGTGTATGTGGACGACATGTATGGCAGTGACCCGTGAATAACTTTGTATTGCGTATATTTAATTTTAACTCGTAATGTTTTATAATATAATTGTCTTTTCTTATACTGACTTGTGGATTGATTGTATTTCGCATTGCATTGTATTTTACAGTTTCAATTGTATTGTATTTTGCTTTTAACTTGATTATATTTTTTAATAATTATATAGATAAAATTCTGCTTCAAATGTAGTACTCAATAGTAAGTACACTTTTAGGGAAAATATTTTTGTAAAGAGATGAGGTTTCTATGTCGAAATTAGGTATTTTGCAATAATTACGTTTCGTTATTTAGTCTCCAAAAATGAAGAATTATAAATACTATTTAATGGTGCTGATATCCTTATTCTGGAATTGAATACTAACGATTCTGGGGTTTCGTAATACCAATTGCTGAGGTTGCGTATACCGTTTTTAGCATGGAAGCCCCAATTTTTTCTAGTAGTAAAAAATCCCCAACCTGGCTCCTGCTTTTTTTTTTCTCCAAAAGATGGTGGACTTTTCTTAGAGTGCACCTTTGACAGTTGGCTCCTTAAATCATTCTCCATTTTGGACAACATAATTAAATATCAAACATAGGAAATATTCTATGTTGACATATACCAGAATTAGTGACAGATGTAATTGCCAAAAAATGAACAACTTAATTCTGACGTTCGTGTATTGCGCCGTAGCTACCTCGACAACTGTCTTGTGTTCTAAGAAAAGTTTTGGTACCTGTTAATTTATTTTAAACACGCATAGAACATTCAATTCAAATTATGTTAAATCATTTTGTTAATTCCGGATTTTCTAGGATCCACTGTCCCTGGCTTTCGCAACAAATTATGATGATAGCTTCCTTCTAACTTACTCACTTTTAATCACTCAGCCTCTTCTAAAGGCTCGAAAATAATATATTGCAGGAACTCAGTAAGCTGAAGCCAAATAATCTAAATAGTGCGTTTATTTAATTTGCAAGTGTACAAGCATACATATAGTCCTCACTTTTGTTCAATACTGACTGGGACGTTAGTGGTGGGTGTCTTTCGATAAATGTTACCTTTTGTTCATTCCTGAAGTAAGTGTGCGCGCATTGTCGTTCAATATTGTCGAGCTACTTCTTACAAAACGACACTGAAAAGTATGTATATTAAATTCCTAGTTTCGAAATATAAATCTCTTTACAAAAATATTTACCCTAAAAGTATACTTACTATTGGATACTAGACTCGAAGCAGAATATTAATTTGTTACATTTGTATTCATTAAAAAACCTGGTCAAGTTCAGAGCAAATTACAGTACCATTAAAATTGTACTGTGTTGAGCAGATAAAAGTTTACCGAGCAAACCTCAGAAGTCTAATTAGGCCTCTTGAAGTTGGTTTACCTTCATTAGAAAGGTGAAAACTCGAACAACCAAAGTAAGAGGTGGACCGCGCATTTTAAATAAATGCAACTTACCCAGTGGCACGTTTTAAGATAGAGACAAGTTGCCGCGGCTAGGCTTTAGAGGTGAGGCTTTTCCACCTTCAAGATTGTGGAATTATCAACTGCATTTTCAGCTGGAGTATTACCGTTTTAACGTCAAAGCTATTGCCATGAATTTGATAAGAATTATCGTAGTATTTTTAGGAAGCTATATAAAAAAACATGTAAGCCAATAATAAAGAATTCTGGGCTTTCAACCTGTGCCATCCAGGCTGGTCGCATCGATGGAAAATTACTGCGGCTTAACAAAATGCTAGCAGAAATCTTTGTGAAAATAATGTTTTGATGTTATAGCTAGAACTTGGGTAAAAATCCTTTTCGTTGAACTGGTAGCTAACAGCTAATTACGTTTTTCATGAAAAAAATTTCAATATTTAAAATTTATTTTCCTCCTTTATTTTTTCATTCTAAGACTTTGCGACCACGCAAGGAAATTGCTTTACTTTACGTGAATTACCAGCATTAATTTGCGACAAAATATGCTGCCATACTATTTACACTCAAAAGTTAGCCCACGGCAACTCTTATCGAGTGCGACTTGCGCACAATTTATGCTTTTCAAGTGCGCGGCCTACCTCTCACCTTGGATATGATTGATTCGAGTCCCTTCAAATTCGTAATGAAGGTAAATCAGCCTCCAGAGCCCTACTTAGAATTCTATCGTTTGCTCGGTAAACTTTTATCTGCTCACCACAGCACACAAGTAAAAAGCAATGCAATGCGAAATACAATCGATCCACAAGTCAACACACAAGAAAATACAAATCAATCAGTCGAAGTAAAAACATTACGGAGCGCGAGTTAAAAATAAATATCAAGTTATTTGAAGTTACAATATACAAAAAAGCAACGTACGCAGTTATTCATGAGTCACTGCCATACATGTCGTCCACGTACACTTAACATAACAGACAAATACAAACATAAAACACTTACGTGTGATGTCCATTGATTGTATTTTGTATTGCATTGTATTTTTGACTAGGGTACAATTTCAATTTTACTCTATATTGCTTTTAACTTGACCAGGTTTCTTAATGAACAAAATTGTAACAAACTAAAATTCTGCTTCAAATGTAGTACTCAATAGTAAGTTTACCTCTAGGAAACTTTTTTTGGTAATTATACTCTTGGGGCAAATGTTTTTTGAAAAATGGGGCTTATTTTTCGAAAATTAGGTATTTTAATATACGTGCGTTTCGTAAACTATTCTTTAAAACGAAGAATCATAGATACTATTTAATGGTGCTGATAACCCTTATTCTGGAGTTAAATACGAACGATTTTAGGGGTTCGTAAATACCAGTTTCTGACGTTTGCGTTTACCGATTTTAGCATGGAAGCCCGAGAATTTGTTTCTGGTATTAAAAAACATCCAACCTAGCTCCTGTCGTTTTTGGGGTATTTGCCCTAGAAGATGGGGGATTTCTTTTACGTTGTACGAACACTGCAAATCTGTCGCTTTCGAATATGTACTATGCAAATTCATGAGAAAAGGACAGCACAGTATTGACTTTCGCTGTCATGAAGCAAATATCACATTAGAAGAAAATCCCCCTTACACTTACGTTACGAAAAGTTATCATCACTACATGGCGTATCAAAACACACTGACGAATTTAAGAATTGTATATTTCCTAAATAAAAAATACTTATGTTAAATTCGCTTTGAAAGCATTCAATATTGAAAATTATTAAGCCACCGTCTTAAACAAACCTTTTACACTATTTTTCCCCATCTCCTGTGTTCCATTTACAAGTACGTTAATTGGATGAGCAAAAAATACATCCTTATACAAAACACATTTATACAAAAATCAACATACACACATCAGCTTCTGCGTTAGTTTTAACGAACAGTCCCATGACCATTTTCACACACTGAGTTAGTTTATGGGCTATTTACACACCGTATTTTAATTTATTAGCTGTAATAAGTTGAGCAACCCTTATAACTTGTCCTGCTAGTAACAACGCAACACTGGTCCAAGCTTGGTTGTCTGACTGAACATATACATACTATTAGCAGTACGTGTAAATACCAGTTGTTAGTCATTTGAATTACTTATTCTTGCTCATAGTCTACCGTTGATTTTGGAAAGGTACTGATAATAGAGGTGAGATCGTCGTCTTTGTGCCTAAGCTAGGAGTAATGAGCGCCGGTTGCCCCATTACTGAGAGGAGCATACCATCTTTGGGGACAGCTATGAATTTTGAGGGGAAATACCAATTTCTGCTATTTTGTAAAAAAAAAAATAGTATCTGCTTTAACAGTGTATGTCAGATTTTTGCAGAATGTTTCTTAAGTTTTAACAGAACGTTTTAGAGGCTAAAACTTACACAGGAGAACGCATTTCATAAAGAACAGGTCCATAAATTTTCGTACGTGATCGAATATAAGACAAATCAATAGAAATAGTTAGTTAGGGACGTACCATAACAAACTGCCAGTCAACGAAAATATTCAATTATCATTCCTGTTATTCTGCAGCTCGTCCTCTCATACCTTACATGTGCGACGATCGATATGAAACGATCGTGATGTAGTTAACTGAATCCATACCCTAA
>JAGQDJ010000253.1:0-48515 GCA_022885665.1 Triops longicaudatus | reverse complement strand
ATATAAATTATTATGAATAAATATGTATGCCCTATATATATATATATATATATATATATATGTATATAAATTATTATGAATAAATATGTATGCCCTAGCCCTACGCTGCATTCCCGGAAGTAGGAAAGCCAGTGTTTACAAGACAAGGTAACTTGGTTTCTCGTATAGGTCTCCGAAAGTTAAAGCTCCGAGGCTCAGTTGGTCGAGTGCCTAACAGCTTGTTATGAATATGCAAAGAAGGTTGAGGCTCGCTCGTAACAACCGTGTATGCTTGTCTCGGATTTGCCTTTACCTGTTGGGCACACCTGTGTGCTGTTTTGGCTGTGACTTGCATTGCCTTGAGTCGCAGTCCGCCTTTTTACGATCTTTGCCACTTTAATAAATAGTTGCGACCTTGGGATAAGGCACACAGTCCCCGGCCTTGCTTATGTATAAACTTGTGGTATGCATTAATTTACGCCGTGGGATTTATTACAGTGTAATCTTACAACGGCTTCTATTTCTCGTCATTTTATCGAATTCCTCCGCTGATAAAAATGTGCTTTTCAGTCTTTCTTTCTTCACTAGTCTAACTCTTCCATTCTTTTCCCGATTACTGGGACATTTTTCTTTGAAAATCTTTCGTCTGTTGTATTCTTTTTCGATCTATTCCTTACTTTAGTTGCAAGTTTTCTTACTGACTGTTGGCAAATTGTTTCGAAACGTTAAACAAGGGGTTAGTTGAAGATGCGTCACTTACGACTTTTCCTGTGGCAGCACTTGAAATAAATAAAGGCCCCGATTGCCAAGGCCACTAATGTCGCAAAAAACGTGCCTAAAACGGCTCCAGCTATGCTGCCAGATGTAAAGCAACTCTGTTCTTGGCCCATCACTTGGACGACCAAGCAACTCAGTAACGTCCACGCGATAAAAAGTTCCATTGTGTCGGGCACTGGCCTACTGGTTCACTTATTTTTAACGCACCCCCAGTATCTTTGCTGTAGACCGTCTGAAGTAAAATTCTGCACCTTGGCACTATGCTGAAACCATTTTCCCCCTGGTTGCACTCACGTTCGCAGCAGCAAACTCTAATCTGGCCGTCGTTTAATCCACAGTACGTTTCTCGGTTACGTTGCTTCGCTTCCACTGTGCGCGTCAAACTTATAAACAGCGCAGCTCGGCTCCCTGTCCCTCACTGGAGGCTCTCTCGCCCACTTTTGGTGGCTGGCTGCGACTGCATCAATGGTTAAGTCGGACATCCAACTTTGGGCTTATACGTTGCTTCCCACATGGGCATCGAGCCACCTTCTAACCTGCATTCCTGTGCACGCAGTCCGTACCTGTTGTGGAGCTCGGGCCGCAGGTAGGTACACAAACAGGAGAATTTGCAAGAGTGTCCTGGGGAAACAGGTAAAGCTGCTCCAGCGTCAAGGCCCCAATAAGGGCTTGCGCCAAGAGGCATGGAACGTGGGACTGGAATTATAATGCATATCGCTAAGAATGCCTGCCAGGCAGGCGATAGCTTACGCGTTTGGCCGTTCCAGGATATTCTCAATTGGGCTCCGTGAGACTCCGAGAAAAACCCTAGCGGCGGCCAACATACAAATTACAGTTGCAGCAGTTCCGTTGCATGACGCGAACAAACCCGAAAATTCGCAGAAAATGCTACGACCTACGCTCCATTACCAACCGTGACATTTAAATACCACAAGGGGAAAGGGTGGGATGAGTGGCAAGGGCGTCTCTGCAGATAATTTCGGACGCACATGATACATTTGCACTTTTGATACGTCAACTAAGCTTCTCACATTTCGGTTCTTTTCTGATGTATGCCTTTCGGGGCCACCAAGGCTTTGGAAGGGAAACGCATGTGCCAGATAGCAGTAAATCCTAGCGTTCAGAGCGACATTAAAATGCAAGATTAAATCACGGAGGGATGCAACCGGCAAAGGGCACGAGCTGATGTCTTAAAGCGACACTGAAACGCAAAATACTCAAAATGAAGTACACGAGACTGTACAAATGATAATACGATAGCAGCTTGTAACGAACTACCCGGGACCGAAAAAAAAAACCTTCGGTATATCCAAATTTTTGTTCCTATAATTCCGGACCTTAGAATACGCTCATTGCAGGCGGCAGTTCTCAAAAGGGCTCATTATAACGACATTTTACTGCAGTTAAAGCGTAGAACACAGAATTCTCAAGTAAGTGCCAACCAGCCACGAAAATGCGAAGAAGAGCCAATGCCGTTCGGTGTTGTTATCTTCAGTCAGTGGTCATCAATCCAGTGCCCCGAAAGAGCAATGGAAGATACACACTGCCAGAGGTTCCTATTTTTTCAATGCTTTAGGAGGGAAAGACCTTTGACCTGTACAATAAACTTTTTCCTCATCGCAGAACGACTTTGAAGCATATTCTTTGTCTAATTCCGACGAATCACGTCATCGTTGTTGACAAGGGATTAAATAAAGGCAGGATATTTAATAAAAACGAAGAGTCAACAAGCGAGAAGGGATTTTTTTTTTTTTTTTTTTTAAAGTGATGCGCTTAAGAACGAGCTCAAAGAATATCGCTGGTAGCAACGACGCCCACCTACCGAAAGTGCCAAGAAAAAAGGAAATAAAAACGGACTAATTTGGCCCGTGGAAAAGAAGCCAAGTCGGAGACATGTTGGCAGAAAGCGCTGTGAAGTGGCGCCACTTGTCGTAGGGTAATAAACGACTTTATGTCTGCAGAAATGGTCGGCGAATTCTCGGAATGAGTCAATAAAACTCGTGATTTTCTGAGGAGAGGAGTCAAAATGACAGCTAGTTGCTATTGAGACTTTAAGTCATATTTAGACTTTTAAACGATTATGCAGATGTAAAGTACTACTTTCTGGGTTTCCGTCTTTTTCAGCTCTCATGAGCTTCCGCTGAATCCATGGAAGACAAATTTTCGCAAATGGATATACTTCTCGACGAAAGGCAAACGTACGGGTTTGAGAAACGGTAGTATTGAGGAGAGCAGCAAGATTCCTGAAACAATGAAAAAAACTTTAGTAACACAGAATGATAATACAGGAACGAGAAAGTTTCGTATTGCTAAGGTATAAAAACAAAGCGATAACCCACGTGTGATCTCGGCGCTCTAAAAATAAAATAAAAATAGACAAATAAATATAAATGATATCACTAAGCGAGGTAAAGGCTCGATGCGCACCACAGCTTTCTTCTTCACATTTAAGCTACATCAGGGTAAAATTGTTAACTGTGACTTTTTTTTTTAAACAAAAAATATCCCGAATCCAGGATGGGGGTTTTCTACGGTTAACTTCTTCTTAAGCGCCTACTTCTGTGAAGCGCGCGCTAGCTGCAGTTGCAAAACTGGAGAGCACGTTGTAACAAGATAGTCAAACATACAAGATATGGACAAATTAGGCATTAATAATTACTGTTTGAGATACTTTTTTAGCGGCCGGGACGCCGAAAATTCCCCAAAGCGATCCGTGGTGCTAGGAAGGGACGCTGGATTGAGGGACGTTTTATCAAGTATCAAAGAAAACCCGCCAAACGAATTGGTGAAAAAGTTATATGGTACGCCATCTGGGTATAAGTGAAAGCACTGTCTAAATAGGCACGCCCCCTCCCCAACAACTTAAGAGCTAGGCAGTGCGTGCCAGCGCGGAATTGCTGAGCAGTATCAAGGCTGGAGCATAACGGCAGAGGTATATTGCTTTGTTTTCGTGCTTTTCCTGCATCTCTGCTGTTTAAGAAGTATCGAATGTTTATCGTTAGATGACCATCTAATGCCATTGTAGTGGGTATACTGCAGAACCTTCACTAGACGCCTGCAATAAGTAAGCAAACAATCTTTTATGGCCTTGTTTACTTTTCATCCTTGGCGTATTTTGACATTTCTGCTGCCTCCTGTCTTTCATAGCAGATTGATGGCTCCTTCAGCATGGCTTGCTCTTGAGCTATTGATCGTGTTGATATCCACATCTTATCTCTGCACGCCCGTAATCACTGTACCCGAACAGGTTAATGAGTAATTTTCGAGTAAAGTCAGCCCACGCTGTGTAAGGGGCAGTAATGAGCTGGTATAGCTTACCAGCCAGTACGTGCCGAGTATTGCTAAGTTGCTTGGAGAATAGCAGTTATATTTAAGCCTCTAAGAGAGCTTAAAACGTAACGTATTTAAGGTTAAATACTTCAATCTTAAAAGTCTGGATCTGGATAAAAAAAAAAATGCTGCAATTACTTCAGTACATGATAGTGTACAATTCCTGACTGTATCGCAACATCTCGGAGTATTTTAAATATTCGGATGTACCCTTATTGCACCTAAAAATGAAGTTTCATTTTTCTGCGTAGCCTTCAAACTCGTGTACTGAAAGCAAGTCACTAGGTAAGTGCACTAAATAAAGAAACAATTTTAGTAAAGAAACACAGCGTCAATAGGGTGGTGTGACGATGGTAGATAAATGACAGCCAACAATAATCATATTCAGAAGCGTACATTTCTACCAGTTCGTGCTCTAATATAAAAAAAGCAATGAAAAGCGTTGAAAAAACTGACGAATTTGTTTAAAAAGGTTTATATTAGTGGCATTTTCTATCAAAGCAGCTGAGAAGCACGTCAATTTTTGTCATAAATCGGCATAAATGAGGTGTGACTTGCATTGGGTGGAGCGTTCCATGATCGATTGGAACGTAAATGCAAAGCTGGTCTTTATTTGCCAGAACTCTTCCGATGTTGTCCAAGCCAAGCTCTCTCGTTCGGATGACATCTTCTGTAGTGTTTTTCCATTGGTTGACTGCGGTTGCCGTGGCTACAGCCGGATTCTTGACATGGGTCGCCAAGAGCCAGACCCACTTGTTCGTCACGGCCTTCCATTTTCCACGCCGATAACATCATCTTGCCCTGAAGCCAGCGGCACCTGATTGCCGGCCGTCAATATGCTAATGATGCCTGGATTGCTAGAATAGGCTGTTTGGCCTTGGGTTATGCCCCACTTGTTAATACACTGGCATCGGATCGCATATATTGATTTAGAGTTGTATAACTACAGAGGTATTGGAAAAAGTATAAGAAATGCCCACACTCCTTATTTCGAAAGGCGACCTTGCAATAATTAGCCGAAACAGACAAGAAAAACGGAAAAAGGCGCGCTTTGCCCTTCAGAACCACCCCGTTTTACGGTACTACTTCAGAAATAGTGATCATTACCGACTTCTGTTGTTTTTTAAGTTAAAGTGGATAAGCGAGATGAGTGTACTTATTAACTTTGTTTTTAAGTATTCGCTTTGAATGCGCAACAATTATTTTTGTTGACCAGCTCTTCTTTCTTTTAAACAGTACTTCTTATTTGCTGCTCTGCTGTCATGCCATTTGTTAATTAACCGAAAGTCTGGCCCTTTCCTTTTCGTTAGCTGCTAATCTCAGCTATGCATTCTGCAGTGCGAAATCGCATGCCAAAACCTCGCATGCTTCGTTCTCCGTGTCTTTTTCCTGTATTGTCTCCGCATTCCACGATGCTAAGGAGCATTTTTACTTCATTACTGCCACGTAAGACGCGTAGCTCAGCTGGTTGGCAAATCCAAGGCATGGTATTGGCGCGTTAGAGAAATCTCATGGCTGGCCAGTGCGAGTCGGCGTGCTTTACTTCAAGATGACAGAAGCCACGGCGTCCGAGTCCCCTGGAATGCAGGCTGCCAGTGATAACCTCGTCAAAGACTTTCTCAACACGGGCAGAACCGGCCGCAGAAATGCCATCCCGGATGTATTGGCCGTAGGAGCGGCTGGACAAACTTCGACGGCCGGATTACCTGAAGCTTTGGAACGATTGGTGTGCTCTGGTATGTTTACGTATTTTTAACTTGATTCGCTTGATCTTTTGAGTATTCCAAAGCATACTTCATTCAGTGTATGTGTACTTATTTTTGCAAAAATTCTGCTTATCGAAGATAAGATACACTAAACGAATTTTTTTAGTTAAAACGTCAATACGCCGAGCCTACAATGCTTGTCAAAATAAAAACGAATATAGATATTTGTTATTATTTCAGATGCGCAACCGGGCAGCTCCTCATCACAGAACCCCGACGGCAGTGGGCACAAACCTGCTTAATTGTTAAACTCCTTCTGCCATTACTAACCGTGTTGTCCTGCGTTCGTGTCTTCGTCACGGGCCAGAAATTGGATTCTATGTTTGTAAATCTCATTTGAAACAAGTTTCCGAATGAGATCCATTGCTGTAACGTTCATGTCGACTTGTTTATCATGTCTTGCCTGTTGTTTTGGCGCCGTGTTTCTTAAAATAGGATATTATTCTTAGCCCAGTGGTGCACACCAATAATAATCAAGGTGGATTTTGTAATGGTTTCCTGTAGCGAGGTGTCAGTGATGATGTAACTATTTTATTTCCTTTTTTACAATAAACCAAAATTCGTTACCTAAGACATTTGTCGCGTTATTTAACCGTATATCGTAAGTTTTCTTATTCTAGCCGTATTGTTTCAAGAATCCTTTTAATCTTTATAGCTTTCACTTTTGTTTGTCCGTCACGTTTCATTACCTGAGCGGCAGCAAGGCAGGTTCACTATTCATACTAACGGCGTTCTCTGGTCAAGTTCTTAATTGTTTACTTAATTGCTGGTCCCGTGGTGACTGCAATTTGGATGTGCAGCCGGTTACACAGAAATGGGGCCATTCTCCCCATTGCAGGAAAGCAAGAATGCATATTTCATTTAGATTGAGCGCCAGTGTGCGAAAAGCTTCTAGTCCCAGGCGATGGCTGTTCATTGTCGTCAGTGGCCTGTTGTGGCATGTTCCAGTATTGCTCTTCTCCGGAAGCAAAAAGGACGAAAAACACAGCATCAATTGTCATGACGGCAGCTGTTGTCAAGAAGGCAATTCGCCACCTCGCCAAGGTTTGCTGATTAGGGCAGCACAGCCATAAAAAAAAGAAAGACGAGAGATAATATTGCATCGAATATTTTCGTGTTAGAAATAACTGAAAACTTACATTGCCGTTCGTTAACAAGCCAACTATCAAAGGAGCCAGCCAACCCGGAATATTGGCTAGAGTACCTGATATGCCAAATATCGTGCCTGGAAAGTTTCGAAAGGTTACGTTTTAGATTCCTGTCAAATATAACAAAGCGGGTAAGTATAATGGTGTATTAAAATAAACACGATGTAAAACCCACACGGAAATATATACTAAGTAAGTATAATGTACACTAAATTGCAGTAAGAAATGTTATGCAATCAAAAGTGTAAGCCATCATTTTACCCGCGAAATTTGGGGCAATATCCATGGGATTGCTGACGTAGCCGCTGTAGACAGCACCTTGCAAGCATACGGCCGAAGCCAGCAAGCCGAAAGCTAATTGTTCATTGCAGCCCGCGTACGAAACGCCGATGAGGCAAATCGCAGGACCGCACTGAGCTATACAAGAGTAAGATGGAGCAGTTGTGTAAAACACTGGCTTCTTGAACTACGTACAGATAGTATTGAAAACCTTGCGAGCAACCGTGGTTGAAAAAATCTTTTTAGCGAGCAGTAAGTTGGAGAAAAATCCGCAGATAAGGCTGAAGATCCACGTTAGTAAATACGGTAGAGCGGAATGGACTGAATTCTAGAACAATCAAACTTATTGCTAAGCTTTAGTAAGGTCAATTAAAACAAGTGTTACATGAATCAAAATTGCAGGAAAAAGCTAAGAAAAAAAATGATAAACTCACATTCATGTCGTCAAACAAAAGAATATTCTTAAGGTATGTGGGCAGTTCGGATAAAATGACGTAAAATCCCCAGCTGTTGCCAAAGTTCGAAACGATGATTGCCCAAAATCTCATGGAAGTGATCATTGAGTAAACGGGCACTGGCAGCGCCTAGTACATGCCATTCACAGAAATTATACAGCTATCATAAGTACTTGAAAGTAAAAAAAAAAAAATAATGAAATAATACTTTCTTCTGTGCTCCCGTGTAGCGCAAACTCTCTAGAATGTACCGCTTCTCCTTGTCAGAAATTCGTGGATGTTGCTCTGGTGAGTCGTGTAAAAATATCCACCAAATTATGCCGAAAAGGAACAACGCTATTCCTTCAATGTAAAACACGTATCTCCAGCCCAAAGTATTCATAATGTAGCCCGCCAAGGGCATTCCAACAACTGTTCCAATCTGTGTTCCTAAAAGAATTGAAAATTAGAGACATTTTCAAAAGGATTTTTGTTTTAGAAAGGTGAAAATAAAGCTTTTGCATGACTTTACATTTGCATAAACATTTTCGAACAGTCTAAGCACTGAAGAAAGTGTTATAGTGCTTACCAGAATAAATAAAACTCACGAATCCACTGCGTTCCTGAGGTGGCGCCCATTTACCAATCAGGGCTTGCATTGAAGGATAAACGACGCCCTGAAAAGAAACTGAGCTTTTAGTTATTTAACCTGAGGTACGCTCGGCCTTATTTAATTGATCTAATCATGTTGAAGGATGAGTTTAGTACTTGTGTGAATCCTAAAAGCACTCGTGCTGCTATAACGCCTGCAGCGTCGAGTTCGGCGAAAAGGGGCAGAGCCATCGTAAGAATCGAAGCCACAATTTGACTAGTACCAACCATGACTTTCGAACCCGCTTTCTCTGACATTCTTCCCCCTACAAATTGGGTCAAAATGTAACCCCAGAAAAAGGATCCCACGACCAAGGCTTGAGTACGCTCATCCCAAGCAAATTCACCGTCTTCGCCGTCATCCTAAGCAAATGCTGTGTCGGCGTAATTTTTTTATATCCGCAGTTCTTGGCTATGCGCATCACAAATGTGCAGAGCATACCTGATCAGTTTGATTCGGTGCTCGGCCGCATTCCTCACTGACCGAAACATTGACGCGAGGAATGGCGCTGTAATTGACCATTGACACGACGGCGATGTTAATATTCACCCGTGTCATGTACAGGAATGTTAAGGCTAGGAAACAAATGCTTGCCATACTCCATCGTGCCGGAAAACCATCTAAATTGTCCTCTATAAATTTCGGAGTTTTTGCCTTCTTAGATACCTTTAATTACGGAGGTTTTCTTCTGTTTGGAATTCATCACTTAAAACACTGAACACGACGGTATTCCAGTACAGGTAACAGGAACAGCTTGATTATAAAGTCACACTTGGATCGACTGCAGCCGTTGTTACACTATGAACAGTGAAACTTTAGTGCGAAACGCGCATACATAACCTTGTGTAGTAAAATCTGTAGCATTATTTGCATAGACTTGCTAATCTTCTTCTATCTCATCCTTTTATCAATATAAGCATTATAAAACGAAGCTTTATTTAGAGAGCTCCATTCCGGTTTCGTCTAGAGAAATCCTAATCTGCTAAGTACGAAATCTTTTAAATTAAAAAATAAAATATTATAGCAAAGAGTCGATTAAGTAATGAAGTCAGAGATTCATTTTTTATGTTTTTATTAATGTTTCACATTAAATTTCTTCAGATATGCTGAAAGGAGCAAAGTAGTTTTATACAAAAGTTTACGTGTGTTAGTTAAACTTAAGACTAATTTTAGCCAGCTTGTCTTTTATCCATTTATCAATTCGTTCATGCTATCAGAGAGATGATTTTTCCAATCTTCGGTTTCTCCTTTGTGGATGAAGTTGCCTTCCTTACGCATTAAACACACTTCATAGCCGAACTCGAAATTCATTGCTGGATTGTTTCTGAAATTCTTCAAGCCCAAATGTTCCACTAACGCGAGAATTAGCTCCTCCGTCAAGGTTTTCCTATACACGCAGCCAATTTTTTAACTTTGAACCTTAAATTCTGAATAATTTGAAAAGAAAGATATTAGAATTGCTTAGCGGAGGTTTAAGTTTTCAACTACTTTTTTTCATGTTCTCGAAAAAACATGAAGTGCAAATTAGAATGGTCTCGTTTATCCCAAGCTTTGGTAAAGCGGTTGAAGAAGGATACAAACATTAGTTCGTCACGTATGAAATAGTTTGCGAATTCTTCCATGTTGACAGTACGAAAGTAGTGACATCTTTCGGGTTTCGGGCTATGTAGACCACCTTGGCCACTTCGGTGGCAGCAGGCTCAAAGGTAGATCAGTTTTAATAAAGTGAGATGAAGGCATCTGAGCGAGGTCACCGATAGTTGGCACCATGCTGTGGAACTGTGCCACGTGATCTGTTGACTTAGCCAGCGGAGTCATCCTAACGTTAATTTTCTTAATTAATAACCACCAAAAACAAAAATAGTTTACTTTTCAGATGACTTAGCAACTTTTGTAGCTTTAGGCTTAAAGCTCAAAACCCAAGCAAGGCTGGAACGCGAGTCTTCCCCTTCTCGTGTACTGTAAGGGTTTAGATTTATCTAGGAATGACCTTGATTTTTTATATCGTAAAATGCGTACAATGTCTGAAAAACAACTCATGAAAAGAAACAAAGACAAAGGGCGAAATTCATAGCTTGTAAACACGTCTTTTCGGTTTATTTAATACAAAGAGTGTAACGGATAAACCACTTGTTTTTCGTCACTTGCTTATAATAATACACTACAAGTGAATGCAAGCTTTGATCTCATATTTACAGGCATTAAATGACAGTTCTGAACTTGAAGCTTCTTGGTGTTTAAGCTCCATCCGCGCCGTTGCATTGTCGACTACAAATTTTAAAGCTGCTTGGACTTTCTGAAGAGTAGCTCCGAAAGATTTGTCATAGACCGATAACCCCAATAGATGGCAGACACGGAAAAGAACTTCTGTATCGCCCAGTTAAAAGTTTCGTAGCTGTTGGCTGGTACATTTTCAAGAGCCGGCAATGAGGAAATTTCCTTTTGCGCGAACACCACGAACAAAACGCATCGAATGAACTCGAGGAACGGAGCAATGGGCCGGTTGTCGAAAATCATGCCAATGCACGTAAGAGAGTACACAAAATATAAGATGTACAGTAGTGTACTCAATGGATTCAAGACCTAGGAAAATCAATTCAAGAAATTGACCAGAAACTCTCGATAACACAACTTCTTTACCTCTTCTTGCCAAGTCACAGCCTGGTACGCGAAAATTATCAGGAAGAAATGAACCAAAAGATAAATGTTGTATTCCAAGCACACATGGGGACTGTAAGGCTTGCGAGCCAGTTGAGTCTTAGGCACAGAAAAATATCAGTTCAATATGAAATTATTCTAATTGTATTCCCTACCGGCGGAATTTCGTGATGCCATCCTAATCTCGGACTGCCAGGCTTCCAGCCAGGACCGTTAAACAAGGCAGCCAACTTATTACGCCACCCAGTCACAGACCAGAATTTTGTATAGATGTTTTTCAAGTGAAACGACTACAAGCAACAGAAAGATGCTTTAGTACATCTTATTAACACATGTTTAAAATTATTTTCATTACCAGGATATTTAAACCTCTCTTGATTTTTTTGGTGCCAAATAACGTTCAAAATTAATGTCAGAACTAAATAACTAAACTTGAAGGCTTGATTCTAATAATGGCGAATGGTTAGCTTCATAGAGATCTGAAATGGTTTTACTCAACTGACTCGTCTAGGAATAGAACACAAACCTTCAAATAGGAAAAGTGCCCTGTTAAGCAATGAAAAATATTGCTACAACGTCCACATTGCTTCATAACTGAACTTTTTTTTTTTTAAAAAAAAAAAGAAAAAAACGTACCACGAGATAAAGAGGGTTTGCAGACTTGACTTGTCCGATCAACCCGTAGACAAGCTTCTCCTCTTTCTTTTCCGCTACGAAAGTGCCGAACATGCGATCCCAAATAATAAGGACTCCGGCATAGTTCTTATCAATGCAGTACGGGTTGGAGCCTTGATTACAATTCAAATATGAACTTTAGTATCTTTCTTTCCCAAAAGATAAAACTTGCCGTACCGTGATGAACTCGGTGATGGCTGGGTGTATTTAAAACGTACTCCAAAGGCCCCATGTTATCAATAATCTCAGTGTGAATCCAAAACTGATAGA
Source organism: Triops longicaudatus (assembly GCA_022885665.1). Lineage (NCBI taxonomy): Eukaryota > Metazoa > Arthropoda > Branchiopoda > Notostraca > Triopsidae > Triops > Triops longicaudatus. The sequence continues at coordinate 36,547 of JAGQDJ010000253.1, read as the reverse complement.
GCAAATTAAACTGTGAATGTAGCAAAAACTGCGTCGGTGAGATAAAGAACGCTGCTGGCAGATAGAAAATCTATACAAGAAAGTCAAAACGTCAATTTCAATCGTGCAACTCTCATTGTTTATCATTCTACCCATAAGCAATAACTCTGGAAAGGTCCTTGACGCAAAGCCGACGCTAAAGTATAGTGATCCGAGCTGTGGTGGGTTTGGTGATGAGCCCAGAATAAGTTAATTTCTAGTAACAATTATCAATAAGCCATTATTATGTATTTCGGATTGAAAGTTACCATGCGCAGCTCGGTGGCCCCAGTAGTACCCCAGGTCCACCGCTAGAGCGGTCACGTACCACGTGACGGGCGAATCCCATGGCAATTGGTACAGGCAGTAATTACGGTAGATGTAAATGTACGCCGAGTGCTGAATACCACGGAAAGCCATACTATTAATTAGACGTTTGAAATTTGAACACAATCCTCGCTAAATAACGTTATACCGAACAAATTCAAGGAATAAGCCCGTAGAAACCGACGCTAATCCATCGGCTAATGAGGGAGGGCCTCTACCTTTCCACCATCGAACAAACCATTCCAGTAAAATGAATGTTATAAAAAACGGTGCAGCCTGTCAATTAAAATGCGCTCTGCATTATTAGGGATACTACCGTCAATAAATATTGCATTATTCTCATAGTCAGTAATTTAGTTTTACGAAAGTCGAACCATGCCGAATGTCGACGTATCAGCCACAATCGAAAAGAAATTGAAAGTTGTGCAAACCGAAATGATTGTGAAATTCAAGCGAAAGAATTTTACAAATGTTACCTCTGCTTCATATTTAGGCATATGGTCCAAGTGTTCCACATAGGCTTCTGAGTTGTGCACTACATAAAAATGTCTTCCGAGGTATTTCAATCCGTTGAAGGCAAGAGAGGTTACGGAGGTGTGATTTTCTGCGAGGTCAATTTCCAAGACCCCGTCTTGCGAGTCATTACTCGCCATTTTCAGTTTCTGGGTCTTTCACGCCGTACTTGGGACTGAAGCACACTTTGCGGAGATAATGTAAGATTTGAGTACCTTTGTCCAATTAAGTGAGCACACTTGACATCGTCGGGGGCTCGCTCTGATTTTAACACGAGTTCTTACTACGTGCCTTGGATACTCGAGTCCAATAAATAATGTCCTCTTATCAACTGCGTTCCAAGCTATCTGATCTTGCACTATGAGCTCTTCCGAGCCAGACAGGCGGTTTAGAGAAAAGTATCAGCTTTCGTCTATATTATTTCACGTACGCACCAACCAAGCGGTATTACGATGTCGAAGTAAGAAACGCAACGTCTTTGCGTACAGTGAAGGCTCCTATTGGCTGGAATAGAGACGCAGAAAGGTGAAAACGCGGTTCACAAGGAGATTTCCTTAGGAACATCTTCACACCCTTCTTCTTGGCTACTTACAGGGTGATAAGCTGCCAGATCCGGGCACGGATTGGACCTTCCTCATCAAATTAGGGCGGGAAATTTGTTTTACTTGTGTGAAATTAAAGCAGAAATTAAGGGAGCCATAAAATGGTCGGAAAATAAAAAAGTGGAGCACAAAAACTACACAAATGTGTTAAAAGTTAAGACTCCCGAACCCTACGCTAGATCACCGGACGGGAGTAGTCATGCATACTTTGTAAGAATTTGAAGTTATGTTCAACTCATTGAGAAAAATGACACAATACAATAATATCCGAAACAGTACAGTACTACGAAAGCAAACTTATGCATTTTTGTGGAGAAATCCTTCAGCGATTTGCATGAAGCATTCTGTCATCTCTTGGCGTTTACGAGTTTCAAAATGGTGTTAACGATTGTGGCGACTAACGGTTAAGTCAACATACAGCGTAAACCTTTACGTTTGCTTACGTAGAGATCTTGTAACCTACAGTGGTTTTACCAGCGTGTATTTCAGCTTAGAAAAAAATTACAATGCTTGTTCTGGACTTTTTGTTTGTTCGGTGAGTTATTCCTGGGGTGTTATTTACGGTACTTTTCTTTTGCATGTTCCTGGCATTTACGTAATTCTTTAGCATTCTTTTCCACAAAGCTTTTTTCGTAGTGTCATTTTGTCTTTACAGTCTTTCAAGTCTTGATTCCACTTTAGGCCTTGCACTATTTCGAAATAAAAACATGTGTATTTAATATTTAACTTTCGTCCTTTCCTTGCGAGTTCAACGTATTTGCTTTCTCCTGACTTTTTGACTATGCACATCTTTTCCATTGACCTGCCTCAGGTATCCCATGTTAATTCACCAGCAACTTGACAAGACGCAAAACATGCCGGCGAAAAAGGTTTGGCTTCGGGCAGGGTTGTACAGTACTGTCTTTTTCCAACCCAAGGACAATTCTCTGTCCCCCTTGTCATGTCCTCCGCACTGGAAATCCGAACATGTTGGAGATTTTCTCTTGTTTTGTGATTTAATCATGTATTAACTTTCACAACTCTGATCGCTTGGTATGAATTACTATTGACAACATAAGGGCGCTCCTTATTTTTCTCTTTTCCGAAAAAGATATCACTTAATCGTCGTGGCTCTTCTTTTTCTCTTGCAGCTCCTTAACGCGCTTTTCGTGGCGTTCCGCAGCTTCTTTGTGGATCTTCATCTGCGCTTGGTGGAACGTGATTTCTTCGTCTAAGTGATCCTTGAGACGTTTGAGCTGCTCACCTTGCTAAGACAAGAAACAAATCGGTTACAATCTTATTATAGCTGAATTTTTTTAGATATCAGGTGACGCTTACCAATTTGCGGAAATACTGCTCTTCTTGAGCAGCTTCGCGCTTTCCAAAAGCTCCACCGGCTTCACGGATGGCTCCAGCCTTGCCGTAGTCATCCGAGTACATGCGAGAGCTAGGAAATAAAAGCATCTTAAGCTGCTTTCTCCTCGCATATTTCTTAACCCGACACAGAACGTGAAATTGGATACAACGAAGCATAAAAACAGCCACAAAAACGTAGAGATAAAAGATAGAGGTAATATGATCACTCCGGATCAGGTAATTAAGCTTTGGTGAAACTTCATCTGACCAAAAGGTGGGAAAGAGACCACCTGCGAAAACGGCGATTCCGCGAGTATCAGAAAGCATTCTTGCGTACAAAAGACGTAACAATCTTCTACATTTTTCTACAAATCCAACTTTGATATTATTATCAACTTCTATCTTATAACTAGTAATGAAAAATTTAATTCCTTGATTGTTCCCTGTAAAAACTCGAATGCATTTCATGTAATAGCTTCAAGTCAATTTTTTTTCCGGTCAATGAACTAAAGTTCTGGTTATCCAAATCCCAGCGTCGTCACCACTTCTCAAAATTCATGACTATCCGCATTTCCATTGGCCACTGATACAAAACCGGTTATCTGCGTTTCTGATTATCCAAGAAATTCGTTATCATACAATTTTACCTGACCATTAAAATTGAAAACGGACATTTATGAGCACAAGGTTACCACATGGCAACAATTCTGCAAGTACGTATTCAATTTCTAAAAATTAGCACAAAATGACTAGTTCTATGACGTATTCAAGTCAAGGTCGGTTTACGATACAAGAATACGCCATTTTCGCTGTAAAATGTAATGCCAACTCTTGAAATGAATACTGCTGCACAAACTAGCTTCTATTTTAGCAAAGACGTAAATTTTTACTAACCTCATAGCGCAAATAGGGCGCGAAATGCGCAAAACAGAAGTAGCCTTGACCAACGCCATGTTTTCGTTTTCCTGTTGAATCACCAATCTTATAATCGACTAATGAGAAGCAGTTATCGCCGATTTCATCCCTACCCGATTCCGATATTTAGTTTCAGATAAATATTGACGAAAGTGAAGTAAAATGCTCCTGCTTTAAGTTTAAGTTTCTTATGTGAATATTAGTGTAAAATTATCGTTTCTTTTGTACATTTTTTGTCATGGAAGGTAAATCTTTAATTTTTTTTTCACAAAAGAACTTTGACGTAGCGTTCTACTGTACCGAAGACGCTGTCCAGTTAACCTTTTATTTACCCTATGCCTTCAAGCTATTTACACCAAAGTTACATTGCTTTCTGACTTTTAAAGCCCCAGCGACTTCCCGTGTTATTCATTTCGTTTTCATGACTACTTTTTACGCAGGGAGCAAGTTTCCCCAGTCATTTGCTTTCTAACTCATATTAATACTGTTACTGAGATTTTTTTTCTTGTAAAAAAAAGAATAATATTTTTTGACTCAGTTCGCTTGTAAAGTATGTTTTTATTAAAAAATAGTTTGTAAGTATTTAAGGAGCTTGCAATCAGAAGTAGGAAGGTAAGTACCGGGGAGCGTCCCTCGTAAAGGCGCATCACCATCCGACGTTATGTTAGCCGTCAGCCAAGTATTGATCGTTTAACTTGGGAGTGTTGGGGACCTGTAAAAGAGATCACTTGACACCCTCCTTCGACCGTAGCCTCTTATGTACCCCTTTCTTACACGCTGTTGTGCAACTCTGTAACCCCCGAAGCCTTTTGAATTCATTTAAACTCTAGAATTAGAAAAGAAGTATTTTTTGGCTTTAATGCTACTAATGGCTGTTTGGCTTTCTCAAAATTAGGAGCTGTGTCTTCCAACACAAGTGTCGTGCTCCGTGACGATGGATCAGCCTACTCCTCTTCAACTCGCACGGGGACGGAGTCTACACGGGAGACGAAAAGTGCCAATCGCTTATCCTTGAAGCTAGAAATTCCGGAAAATGGAATTCCGACTCCTGGAGTCGCCAAAGTTACCCAGAGTGTCTCTGAGCTGCGCGATTTACTGAAAGAGCTCCAGAACGAGCGGTAAATAATAGCCTTCCTTTAATAGAAGTCCAGTGTTTGGAAAGCTGTATTATTAAAATATTGTTACTTCCGACAGAGAACGTCTGGTTGGCCAGTTGGAAGCTGAAGATCGCGACCGGTACGCGTATTACCGCCAATTGGAGAATTTAGCTTTGCAGATCAGAGAACTCCCCGTTCCAACTGACTCGGTAAGACCAAATCAGTCTTATTATGTTGTAATTGGGAAATTTTATTTATTTTTTTAGTTCTTTTTCGTGATTAATTTCTGTTTTTATTAGTTTCCATCTGCTTTTTATTTATTCTTCTTAGTTTATTTCTGTTGACTTAATTGACAAATTTTGGTTTATTTTCGTAGCCATCTTTAGAGTACGAGATCGAACGACGTCGCCTGGAACAGGAAGAGCAGCGACACCGGGACATGATGAACCGAGCTTTGGGTCCCGCGAAGGAAACGTCTCGTCGTCGGGAGGAGCGTCTTTTGGCGCTGCGTTCGATCGACCAAAAAATCACCGTCGTCGACAACCTGATTAGCCAATCCGAAGCTCAGGCGCGATCAGTCAAAGACAAAGGTGGCGACAAAGACGAAGAGGAGATGAAAGAAACCCTGAATGTGCCACCCAGCTTCTTCGTCAACCCTGAAATGTGGCAAAGTGGCTCTAGTAACATTTTCTTTGCCGAAGATCGCACCAATGGCCAAGTAAAAGCAAATGAATGTGAGAAACATAGTATTGATAAACATGGATTAGGGCGATACTGCGAGTGTCATTAGCTTCACCTCCAGCATCCATTCCATGGGTTCCAGCGGCGGAGCGAACGGTGGAGGCCTCATTTCCCACAAAAGCCATGGCATGGGCCCCAAAGTGGAAGTGATGTACAGTCTTTTGTCCATGTTAGCCTCACATGACAAGGAAAACATGAGCAAAACGTTGCTTTCCATGTCTAGCAATCCAGAAAGTTGCGTCGCATTGCGACAAGCAGGTAACATACCCGGTAGCTGTTGACTTATATTCCTATATTATACAGCAGTAAATGGTCCATGAGTAACATTTTCCTTTACTTCCCTGCCTATTCATTTGTTTCTTTCCGCTTTCAGGTTGTTTGCCCTTATTGGTTCAGTTAATACACGGACACGAAGCGCCGAAAGGGTTTTTCAGCCCAGCAGACAAGGCAACACGTGCGCGGGCGTGTGAAACACTCCGTCGGTTGGTGGAAGGACCGGGCTTAGGCCCTGGGGAAGAACGACGGGGCAGAAGAGAGTCGAAAATTTTAAGATTCTTAGAGATTGTCCGAGAGTACAGCGACTACTTAAGAGACTTGAAAGAAAAACACGAGAAAGAGGGCGGTGCAGAGCCACTAGAAGGTACAAGTTTGACTTCCTGGATGTATTGTAAATGATAATTAATGTACAGACAACATGGATCCGCATCCTGGCACCACGGTCGTGGCTTTGATGAAGTTGTCCTTCGAACAGGAACATCGTCACGCAATGTGCCAGCTCGGTGGCTTACAGACCCTGGCCGAATTGTTGCAAGTAAGGCCAAGTTTTCGTTTCCTGCGTCAATTAGCGAGCGTAAGCCTTTGATTGGGCGGAGAAACTAGAGCTTCCTTATTTACTACGAATATTAAGAATAATCGTAATAAATACATTGCCCTGACGAGAAATAGCTTGAAAATGTTTGGCCTATTTTTTAGCTTTATTTTTAACTTTGATTTCCGCTAGAAATAACATTTCCACGTGTTGAATAGGTTGATAATGACGTTCATGGACTCGACCAAACGGAAGTAAATTGTTTGACGTTGCGACGGTACGCGTCTATGGCGTTGACAAACTTGACCTTTGGCGATGGAAGTAATAAATCCTTGTTGTGTTCCCATAAAGGCCTTTTGAAAGTGTTGAACGCGCAGTTGGCATCGTCAAGCGACGAATTAAGACAGGTAAATCATTAAACTCTGGTTTGGTAAAGTATTCTAACACATTCGCAAAAACTCACAACCCGCGCAATTCAGAAGACTAAATGAAACAAGAAATAGATTTTTAGCAAGTTGTAATACATTATCTGGAGTAGGCCAGCGCCTCGGTGCTACGCAATCTCTCCTGGCGAGCAGATAGTGTTAGTAAAGAAGCGCTCAGAGAAGCCGGTACCGTCAAAGCTTTGATGGAAGTGTCCATGACTACTTACAAAGAGTCGACTTTGAAGTCCATTTTGTCCGCTTTGTGGAATCTGTCGGCCCATTCCAGCGAGAACAAGGTATAGCCTCTCCTTGAAAAATACTAGTAAATAAATGAAAATGCATAAAGTAGTTGAAATCAATTACGAATTACATTAAACTTCATTCATTTGTAAACCTTTTAGATCGAAATCTGCAACACCAATAATGCTCTCTCATTCCTGGTCGAGACACTGAGCTACAAATCAGAATCCAAGACACTAGCCGTCGTAGAAAGCGCCGGTGGCGTTTTACGCAATATTTCCAGCCATATTGCAGCACGGGAGGACTATAGGTAAAACTAATTACATGAAAATCCTTACTAACTATCTAATTGCAGGGCGATATTGCGGCAGCACAATTGCTTGCCCGTTCTTCTGCAGCAGCTGAGGTCTCCCAGCTTAACGGTGGTAAGCAACGCCTGCGGTACCTTATGGAACCTTTCGGCGCGGTGCTCCGAAGATCAACAGTTCTTATGGACCAATGGTGCTGTACCCCTTTTGCGCTCTTTGATTCATTCCCGGCATCGAATGATTGCGCTGGGCTCTAGTGCTGCTTTGAAAAACCTGTTGGCCGCCAAACCCGGTGGACCCATGTCCGTTTCGCAGCTCTCTTCAGCCTGTTCGTCGCCGTTGCACGGTCCAACACTTCAGGCGCGTAAACAGCGACAAATGGAGCAAGAACTTGACCCCAATCTGGCTGAAACGTGTGACAACATCGAGTCCAGCTCGCCTCCGAAATCACCGGTCCACCGAATCAACGACATCAATCCGTTTGATCGGACACTGTTACACGCCCGGATGTACCGATCGTTAGGCAGTAACTACCGATCCTTGTCGCCACGCTTCCGCGTCCCGTTAGAGAACAAAGAGTCCTTAAATAGTGTTAGATCGGAATCTAGACTAAACCAAGCCAAAGTTTTGACAAATCTGCGAAATCCTTTAAGATCCTCGAGCTTGGAACGATATCCGGCCGAACAAAAAGAAGTCTGCACCACCCGGTTCGCCTGGACGTCCCAAGATGGCGCCGAAGACGAGAGTCTAGCTCAGAAACCGGCGCAGGCGAACTTTAGTATGCCCAAACGGCCGTATTCAACCCAGTCGTACCATTTCGACGACGAGGACAATGATCAGCCCATAGATTTCAGCCTAAAGTACAGCGAAGACGCCCCTACCGCGTCTAACACGGACTACAAACCTTTGGAATCTCAAGTAAGGGTATATTCTTCATACACGGAAACGGATTTGGACGAACCGGAGCAACCGACCGATTTCTCCCTGCGCTACGCCGAAAAGGAGGAAGAGGGCGGTAGGCAAACGGATATGAACAACGACGCGGACGATTCTATGCAGACTTATTACACAGAAGGTACTCCGTACGAAACGCCGAGCCATATTTCGTTAGCTACGTCCATGACGGATTTGCGCGAGCATCCACGGCCGCAGAAAACGATCGACGAAGACCGCAAGGAAGACGACGACGACGAAGATGAGATCACCACACCGGATCCGTCCGGTGCCCGGTCCCGGGCATCCACCGTGAGCTCGTCGTCGTCCTCCGAGGAGGAAGAACACCCTACAGAGGACGAAAAGGCCAGCAAACTTGATCGAGCCCCGCCTACTAGCAAATCCGTCCGAGCGGACTCGACCAAGACTGTCACTTTTTCGGCCGAAGACAACTACGCTGAGCAAACGCCCCTCATGTTCTCCCGTTGCAGCTCTTTAGGCTCTTTGGGCAGCATTGACCAGCAGCCGTTGCCGGATGACGGCTCTGTCGTCAGCGAGTTCAGCCGTTTGACGAGCAGAGTCGTCTCCCCGAGCGAGTTGCCTGATTCTCCGTGTCAAACCATGCCTCCGAGCCCGAAACGACTTCATGCCCCGGTCACGTTCGCCACGACGCCCCCAACGGCTGCCACAGTCACCAAGCCTCTCAATACGACGCCCTCTTTCGCAGCCAAGCCCGTTTTACCGGACCAGAAGTACCTAGCGCGCTTCGATGAGCAGTTCAACGACGACGATGTCAAGATATACGGCCAAGAAGGCACGCCCGCTTATTCCAAAATCCCGAGTCCCTTAAGCACCTTGTCCATCGAAAACGACGTGGAAAACGACGACGTTAAGAATCCGGAAATAATTTCCAAGTTCGTGCCCATTACGCCCGAAACCCGGAATGCTACTAGCGAAGTCGTGCGGGTGTCGTACCGCAAATTCGAAACCGCCACGCCAGCTGTGAAAGCCAAGCCTTTGTTAGAAGACTACGAGGCTGATTTTGACATCGAAGACCAGTTGTTGATATCCACAGCCAGAAAAGTGGAATTCAGGGATGCACAGCCTGCTTCAAGTGCCGTGACTTCTTTCGCGAGCACGGTACCGCCCACGACCGGGCCTTTGGTTACCTCCAAATCGAGTTTTGCGTTCGTCCAGCAAAACACGGACGTTTTTAAGGATGCGGTGAGGTCTTTTAACGAAGAGGGCACGCCGGGCCTGACGCGGGCCACGAGCCTCAGCTCGTTGCACATTGACGACGGTTCAATAGCGAGTCCGACCAAAAGCCCGCCCCTCCAGGCGAAAACCACGCCTTCGTTGCCGCCCCCAGCTGCAGCAGCTCCGAACATTTCGTCGGGAGGAGGAGCCAAGTGCGTTTTCGAGGACAATGTGCATATGTTTACCGAAGAAGGAACGCCGGGCTACACGCGGGCGTCAAGCTTGAGTTCCTTGGCTCTGACTATGGACGAAGAGAGCTCGCCGGACAAGAACGAGGGGGTGGACGATGACAAGGCGAAGAACGATGAAGCAGGAAGGCTGGAATTGGACAAAGCAGGCAAAGGAGCCGGGCAAGCGGTGGAGGAGAACGAAACCGCCAGGAGTCCGGAACAAAGCCCGGCAGAGCACCCAGAGTCCGGAGGCGGCTCGATGCAGGGAAAGCCGCATTCGACAGTGGAACAACCCGTGTGGAGTGACGACGACAGCGAAGCAGACGATGACCACATCCTGAGTGCTTGCATTAGCAGTGTCCTGCCCAAAAACAAGTGCGTAATAGTCGTTTAGTTATTAACCGTTAATCGAACATTTATTGATTGGTGCTACCTTAAATTCACCTTGCATTCTCCAAAATCAACCTTGAATTCTTAACTGATCATTGGTGGATCTGTGTGTGAAAGCGATTATTTACGCCATTGAAATGTGGTTTGTACTCTGTAAGTTTGAGAAAACTCGTTGCGTCTCGCGGTCCAGCAAAGCGCAAGTGTATTTCGCATTAATGCAGTTGGCCTCTGTTCCTCTCTTTTGATTTCAGGACCACTTAAAGTTTGGTTACATTTCGGGCAACAAAATCAGCGTGTTGCATCATAGCGAGTTAGTGGCTCGTGTGAAGCTATAAGCGCTTGGAAGTTCTTAGCGAGAATGTTAGACATGCGTGTTTTGTTGCAGTGTTGATTGTTCTAGCTCCAAGGATGATTGTTGTTATTATGGTGGTTTCCGGTTTGCTTTTCTGTTGTGTAAAGGCGATTGGCTACGAAGAGATGCGTGTTGGGGTGTAAAGTGAAGTTCGCTGAGTCATCGCTTTTTTTGTTCTTTCTGACCAGGAACGGGAGCACGATGCGGTCAAGCCTCAGTGCTGGTAATTTGAAGGTGATTAAACCGACTGGCATTCCTGTACCGAAATTTAGCACCTCGCCGACGTCCCACACCAGCAGCCATAGAAGTCAACCCGGCAGCGGACTACCCAAATCTATTAGCTTGAACTCCGCCTTGAGTAGCAAGTACGCTGGCGACTCGAGCGATAGCTCGGCCGAAGATGACCAGTTTGTCCTAGCACAATGCATTCAGTCGGCCATGCCTAAGTCGAAAAAGATGCTGTCGAGTGCGACAGCGTACTCGAGCCATGTTCAGCGACATACGACCACCAACGGTAAAAGAAACTCATGACAATTCTCATCCATTCAGAGTGGAAAAGTTTATATAAAAAAAAACATGGCAAAAAGAAGCTAAAATAAGGAAAAGCTGTTTGATACTTTCACGGTGTTGATTTCATTTGGGTTATTTTCGTTTGTTTGAACTTGCGCTTTTTTTAGTTAAACATCAGTCTGTCCTAGTGATTAATAATCAAGATTATGTATAGATTCGACATTTTGTTGAAGATTCGGTTTTCGACATAGTTCGTTAAGTGACACGATTAAGTTTCGCGTCATTTCCAAGGTTAATTCCCAAGGGAGATACAGTAGCCGTAAGACGTTCACAATTTAATTATAACAAAATAGATCTTGGAATGTCACTTTCATGGATTGTATTTAAATTTTTTATTCATTTAGTGAAAAGGTAAAAGTTACGTTAATTTAGCGTGAGCGAGTGTCATTTACCTCCAATTTTTATCCTTCAGAATGAAAGGCCCGTAAGAAATTAAGTTAATCGAGCATGGCTAATAATGAGCTACTGATGAACCCTGACCTCGTTTCAGGCTCCATTGGCGCAGTGGGACGACCAGCCGCGAGAAATGGACTGGGTGTTTTTTCGCGGGCCACTACTCAACCGCAGCTCATCACTTCACGCTTGCCGCTCACGAAAAGCCCCGAAGACGGCAGCAAAGCGATCAAGCCCTGCAAAGCTCCAGCAAACCCAAGACTGCGGCCCAAATTGCATACCAACAGCCACTCCGAGCCCCGTACACCGATCAGCCTGGAATCGCGATTCAACTTCAAAGTCGAAGACACGCCAGTATCCTTCTCCCGGAACTCTTCGCTAAGTTCTTTGAGCATGGACTCCAACGAAGACACCGAAGCTGAAAAGGCTTTGTTGGAAGACTGCATTCATTCTGGTATGCCGAGTTCCACCAAGTACAGCAAGCCGAGCTCCAAACCGGGCAAACCCCCGAAAAGTTCGGATAAACCCAGCGTCACACCGTTAGAGCAACGCAAAAGCGGGGACGGTAAAGCCAAATCAGACCAAAGCACGCCCCAGGCAAAAAGCGAGCCAGCCACGCCCGAATTCCTCATCGTCCACACCGAGTCGCATACAGAAGCGCACTCCGAATCGTGTAGCAACGAGCCTGAAAGTATGTCGTCGGTGATGAGCGAGTCGACCCTCATCGCAATCGAGGCCACGCAAGTGGTGCGCGAACTGGACCGGGAGACGTCCTGCGAGCCTTTGGAGATCGAACAGTTCGCGTCGTTGTCACTATCCACCATCGGTGACGACGATCATCTGTTCGACTTAAGTCGAAAAAGCCCTACTTTGGAGTACGCCGTCCGGTACCGGCAGTCTCCGGTCTTACCGCGGAAATTCGACTGCCGCCACACGCTCACCAAGCCCAAAGGCGGCCAGTTGCTGCGTCAAGCTTTGGATAAGGAAAAAGCGTCCATTTCTATGCTCGTGTCCACCGAAAGTGTGCTGACCAGTAGCTGTCACTCGAACATCGATAACGTCAAGCCGCCAGCGGAAATGTTTGAATCCGCGTTCACCAATAATTCGAGTCTCCAGACTAGCTTCGTCATGAACGAAAGCTTTTATGACAGCGAGCACCGGGAAGCGTTGCTGGAACAGCTGGCAGAGATGGAAGCAGCGATCTTGGTGTCGCCGGATCAAAACGCCAACTTACCTACCACCGACGCTGAAACGGATTCCGCCCGCAGTAGCCAAGAACGACGCCTCACGCCGAAAGAACGCCGGCAAAGGGACAAAGAGCGCTACCAGACGTATACCTTACCAGGTACTGGCACATGAGATTAGTTCAGTTCATTGAACTGCATTTCACTTGAATTCAGTTGAATTCAATTTGAATTCAATTTGTTGATGAATTTGAGTTACTTCTCCGTTGCCTTCAAAAATGTCCATTGAAAAACTTCATTGGTTTGAATGTTAAAACTCGTTGTAAACTTGATTGCTTTAACCTTTCCTTCCATTTCCATTTGCCCAGGACTAACCGGCACCGAATCGGGCGGTGACACGGATTTAGAAGGTCGGGATGGCTCCGAGCCCGAACAAGCTTCTGGCCAAGACGGTGAAGAAGATTCCACCGAGCCTGATATGGATGAAACGCTACGAGGCGACTTTACTTCCACGACGAGCTGCACCATCACCGAAAATGTGCGCAAAACGGTCAAACAGCGCAGGAATGAAAACCGGGAACGGTACCAGACGCGGACCATCAGCGGCAGCGACACGAATTTGAGCACCGACGCAGTACAGCCAACGGATTCCGCCACTTCCAAAGCCAGTAGCTTGTCTCCGGACAAAGATTTAGAGCTAAACGTCGACGAGCTGGAGAAACTCGAACAAGACGTGAAATTAGTCATTTCCAATTTAAAGGAAAGCCGGGGCAATTTGCACAGCGAGTCTTCGGAGTTGATGAGCGAGGAATGTTTGCTAGAATGCGAGACCTTGAGCTTGGTTTCCAGCGGCTCCGAGTTTGACATGCTGTCCATATCGAGCAAAACGCGGAAAATGTCTGTCTTGGCTCAGGAGATCGAATACATCCCAGTTTTCCAGGAAGAAGCCGGTGATTCGGAGCAAGAGAGGGAGGAAGAAGCCCTGGCGAAGCCGAGGATTGTCAAACCTTCCGAGAAAATCAAAGAAGAAGACATTAAAGGCATTCGTGGGCGAAAGAAGGTTTTCTCGGGCTTAAGGTCTGTGCCGCCGAAGCCGGTCATTCAACCAGCGCCGCCTAGGGCAATAGAACAACATAACGGTCGTACGGTGACGCCGCTCACACCGTCGCCACGCAGTCCGGTGTTGAACCGCGTCGCCCGAAGGGGCAGGAGCGCCTCGCCAGCGAGTGGAATTCGCTGTGATTCACCCTTAGCCAACGTCAGACCGAACAGAACCTCCGCTTTGCGTCAAACCAGCACCCAGAAGCTGGGCAATACTCCCAAAGCGTTATCCACCTCGTCCGTGCCAGAATCTTCCGTCACTCCGCTGCGAGTGAAACCCAGCACTTCCAGATTAGGGGTCAAAGGCAGCAGCGCGCCCTGTAGTCCACGACAAGCTGCGCAGATCGATTCGTCCAATAGCGACGTCCGGCGAACGGCGTCGACTACTCCACCTAAATTACCCGCCAAAGCTCGAGGAGAAACTAGGGCGACAGCAGGGCCCACGCAGAAAGCTGACGAGCCTCCGAGAACTTTAGCTGCTATCGGTAAGCAAGGCACGTTTACGAAAGACAAGCCTGAAACCGAAAGTAGGCCTACTATGGAAGCTGCGGACGCTAAACCGAAAATTCCGCCCAAAATCCCTCCCAAGCCGAGAGCGGTGTCAGCCAGCGCCAAAACGAGCGAGGTTAGCTTGCGCAGTGCCGATGCTTGGAAAGCAAAGCCCGCGATTCCCAAGAAGCCTAACGTAGTAGGCCTGATGAGGGCAAGGTTTTCGAATCCCGAGCCTGAAAGGCCGAGGGTACAAGCAACTTCGGCGGCGAGGAGATCGAGTTCTTCGGCGAGTTTGAACTCGGATACGTCGGAGCCCAAAAGAGCGCCTCCGAAGAAAGTGGTCACCAGCAAGATTGCGAGTTTGTGGAAACAGGTGGAAGAGAGTCGCAGCAAGCAGAAAACCGTGGAAGCCCAAGACCACCGCAAGTGGCTGGGGCGCGGCGAAGCGAGTAAAACTGTTAGCGAAGACACATTTGGCAGCCCTTTGGCGACTCCGACGACGGAAAGTCCTGGGAGGCTCGTTAGCAGCTCGACTTTTGAGAAAATCAGCTCGCTGAGCGCGGATGGTGAGTCCCCGCTTTCGCCCCACGATTGTGAGACGTACCAACCGATGGCGAGTCATGGCGGCTTGCGATCGAGTCCTGCGACGCGCTTGAGCATGAAATTACCTCGGTTTGCGTGGTCAGGAAGACTGAAGGAGAAAGCGGCAGCGCCATCTGAAATGGATTCGCCAACGGACGGAAGCCGAACGGCCACTAGCAGCGCTGTCATTGTGACCCATCTCTGAGAAACGGAGGAAACTCTGTGGATGGATTGCCCTTAAGCATAGAAGTGCCACATGAGGGAGTATTCAAAGCTCTTGGTTTCCGATTGGTCGCATTTCGCCTAGAGTAGGTACCGCCGTCTATCTTACGAAAATGGGACTATTCCTGAAGACCTCACTACTCCTTAGCGTCAAATCCGAGCCTTCCTCAGAATATTCTGTAACATAAGCAGCCCATTTTTTCTTGCGCTGTCTAGTTTGACCGTTTGGAATGGAGACCCATTTGAAACAGTTTGATCTCTTACTGCCTTTTTTTATTCCAATTGATTTGGTAAACGATTTGGTTTTGCCCACCCAAGTTCCATTAGTTTTCTGAATCCGTGATCTGTCTCGTTTTCCTTCTGGTGTTAAGAAGTGATGGCATTGTGTTCGGAGACCGTCTTGTACCATAAATTCGATATTAGATACGAAGCTGCCTTGTCGTGCGCTTCGGTCCTTGCATCCGTTTTCATCAAGTTACATGATATACTCATCTCACGTGTAATGTATATTCATGCTTCAGCTAATGTTTCGTTCTGATTTTGTTGCGACTTTTGGCATTGTTTTCTTTGTTAATTCATCGTAGGATTATGCTTGGCTTCCCATGGTGTGATCTAGTCTTGTAGGACTTATTAATACAAGCGAGGAAACGGAAAAACCTTGTCCGATTACTATGCTAGTATCCGTTGTCTCCAACCTTTCTTTCTGTTCTATATTCTTCGCTCAATTCGCCAGCACGAAACGAAGCCGTCATCTCTTTTGAAATTTGGAAATAAATATTGATTACGACTTGAAGTTGCAATACACTCGTTACAAAATAGGCTTCATGTTAGTTCTCATACCTCTCTAACATTACCATGATTTCAAACAATTTGATGGATTCACGTATCTGGGTTTCAAAGACTGCTAAAAATTCATTCTCTGCGTCCATAGAGTCAGTGATTTAACTGAAAATCGAATTCTTTTACAATTGGAATTTATTAGGTGCTATGATTAAACTTTCTTTTTGAAAAGCCTACATGTATCGCTTTGTCTTTCTCCAGAGTGCGAAAACTAGCCACTGTTTTCAACTCTTTTCTGTCGAAGAGGCGTTATCGCCATACCGAACTTCCGCTTTCCCTATTATGGCGTTATGTGAAGTGTTACACGCTTGCCGGGCTGGCCATTCTATGTTTCCTAAGCAAGGCGTTCGGCCCGCACACACTCCTGCTATCCCAGACGGCCAGTTTTTAGTTGCTGGTTGGCCTTCGTCAAGGGCGCGGAAAGCTGCGGACTTGAGAGATTTCCTGTATGGATGCAGAAAAAAGGCAAAAAGATACTTGAAACATACACACACAAGCATCTCACCCCGGGAGCCTGAGCCGCAGCGCGCCAGGGAGTGCGCTGCGTGATGGTTCCGTATTAGCTTGGCTCTGTTGCGTAGTGAGTGTGGAATTAGGAGTGAAGAACGCAGTGGAGAACAGGAACAACTCGTTACCCATACAATGACCACAGTTGTTGAAAGGATCGCTAGCAATGTGCACCGACAAGCGAGAAGGACGTAGAGCCTGTTCATAATCGCATACAAGCAAATCCTCTCTTTTCAACAACCCAAGCGGGCATATGGCCATCCGGGTCCACAGTTGAAGTGGGTGCGCTGGGGGAGAGAAACATGTCATCTTCCCACGTAGATCATTCTTCGGTGATTTGTAGCCATTTGGATTCTCAGGCTATTTCCGTGTTTTGAAAGTAAGCATTCTTTCCTTTTCGTACTTATGTTTTTGGTACGTTTTGTGGAGAATGAAACGCGTTTCCTGGGTTTCTGTTTGCTTTTATTTACGAACTCCTTACTTTGAAAATAAACAGCGGTTCTGTTTCTAAACTAAGGTTAAGGTTAGTTTAGCTGGACGATGGGTATTTCGCAAAAATCCGGCAATTCGTAAAAATAGTTCTTATTACCGACTATTTGCGTTCAGAAATGTCAATTTCTTGACATGTGCTTCGTGAAAAAAACTGACGCTCTAATTTTCTGACCACCCAAGTGATGGACAAATATTCAGATACAGACGATAACATGGGATCGTGACGACTCGATCGAGGACAACAGGTCCGTTAAAATGTAGACCACATAAAAAATCGTCTTGCCAAACTGATGTTGAAAATGATGAAGTGGTCCATAGCGATAAGTTTACTCTTGACTAAACAATTTGGAATGGACCGCTTATGACGTTCTGTTAAACTTTAAGGACCATTTCCTTAATAATTTTTCTATTGTTTCTTAAAGACTTCGTTAAATGCGCCAGTAAACTCAGGTGCACCATAAGCAGGCATCCGCGTGCATTCTCCGAAATTGGACTCAGGATGCTCCCCGAAAAGGAAATGGTCCTAACCTAGCGTGTGGCCATACCCGGCTTTGATCTATTAACTCTTTTGACCTTGTCCTAATAATTTTTGGTTTAGACAAAGGACTAAGTCGAGTTTTCGGCCATCAATTTGGACGGACGACAGACGAGATGGACAAGAAACTGTGCACATTGTGACTTTATAAGGCGAAGCCGGTGTGACGATGCCGTATTTAGTAATTCTTTCACTCTTCTTTTTTGTGTGCGGTATTGCCAGCTAAGGGCAGCCATTTTTGTGGCTACTTTACGTTACCTTGACTGAACGGTATGCGTATGAATAAGGCTAGCTCCTTTTTTTAACGACTGCTGGAAAATGTGAGAATAATACCAGAAACCTTCAATGCTGGACCTGTTGCGGGAAAGAGGTCATTAGAATGCGACTTAGAACACGAGACACAGTAGTCAAGTGATGCTGGCAGAGCACACACTGTGTGCTTTCTAATTCTTTGTCCAAATCTAATTTCACGACTCTTGAAATTCTTCCATCCTTTTTTCACTCAAACACAGTCAACCACGAAGCAAAACCATAGAAAGAAGTTATAGTCTATGTTTCCATTTAGTTTAGGTTTCAAAGTATATGTTTCAAAACAAGGTGAAGACATTGGCATTGTAACGGTGGCCTGGAGTCATTAATGTTTGAACATTCTAGGTGAGTGATGACTCTCACTGCCCATGGTGAATCGACCCGAAGGAGGCGCGTGATCCGCCAACTCCAAAAGATCTTGCCAAGCGATCACATCTGCATTCAGCAGCATTTCCCTCGCTTTTACGCCAAATGCAAGTCCTTGAAGCTCATTCGCGAGTCCGCCAAAAACGACGCCGTCAGCGAAGATCCCGACATCCTAAAAGAAGCTATTTTGCAGGAGCGCAGCAACGTTCAAGGCCGAAACGATCCATCAAGCTGCCAGTTCCCTTCTGTGCCTGATAAGAAGCGAAGTGACGCTCCGGTACGCAAACTCAATTTAGTGGTGCAGTGCAATTCTGTCCAGACGCACAACAACCCCGAAGTTACAACCACACATGGCTTTCCACAATTGCCTTCTTCGGGAACAGGACCTAAAAATGACATTCCTTTCGCTAGTGGTTTCAACGAAGCAGACCAGTGCTCGAATCTCCGTTCAACTCCTGATACAACTGCCCAGCTACTGACTTCTACGCCAGTAAGGAGTACGCAAACAAAGGACGTCAGAGCCAAAAGGCCGTGCAAGTTGTCCCTACCACAACCATCAGATCTCACGACTTGTCATTCCACAGACTTAAAGCCCCCCACTGAATCCGCGGAGAAAGTTTCCACAACACGTTCCAAATTCTCTGTGACTTCCTTACCCAGTCCGTTAATTCAGCGAGCCTTAATTAGTCCCGGCAATTACCGGAGATCGTCGTGTGGGCCGTCGTTCTTGGGAAGATCGAATTTGGGCCATTGGCGCAGCTCGTTGAGGCCTAAAGCGGCCAAAAGTTCGCCGCCTACGCCGACAGCGCACGGACTCGAAGGAAGCACGCCCGAAATTAATTCCACAGCCACGTTGGACTTGAGTTCCCATTTGGCAACTATTAGTTTGCAAAGAGGATGTTGGTTGCGAGCTACTGTAAGTCACTCTCAGAGCAAAAAAGTGGCAAGCTGCGAATCGTTTGGCGGTAGCAGCAAAGAATCGTCACCCATTATGGCCCCTCGCGTTATCTTTCTGCACCGGAAAAGATCGCCCACCGAAAGTGTGTCCCGTTTGGAGCTGGCCAAGGAGATTTTGCAAGAGTTTGAGCGGCAGAAATGCGGAAGTGTGCCAAATATCATGACCGGTCCTGAAAGTTCTACTCCTTGCACGCGAAACTGTGACGCATAATTTATTTAAATATTCAAAGGGAGCTTATCTGTTGCGGTGTGAGCATTGTAATTAGCCGTCCTTTAAGGCTGTAAGAATTCATCGGGCTATGTGATCGTAGTTTCTGAATGTTGTAATTAGTCTACAGCCAGTGGCGTTGGTTATGACGCTTTTTTGTTTGTGGGATGTAAAGGTGTCCATGCGAAGTCTTGCCAATGTTACTTGTATAGTTGCTACGAATAAAGTTACGATTCTCATACAATTTAGTGTGTCGTTTGAGTTGATAGTCATACGCATTTGTATTTTGTAACACTTTTATGTGAAAAATTATAGCCAATTGACCAAATCGCTACTGTGAAGCTACTGTACAGTACATCGGATCCTGCCACGTGGCTCAGACGAGGTAGTTGACTAGTTTTTGTGGATGGAGGAAAGGAATCATAATTATTTTAAAAAAATCGTGGCATCTTTAGACAGAGGTACGCTAATTGTGGCAAACTTTTCACGGAACCAACTGTTTTGCAAATTCAGTACTGTCACCCACACTCAACGTTATACTTTGAGTCTTGTGCTATTATTTCTAGTTTTGTGTTTGTTATTTTAAAATCCAATGTTTGCTGAAAAAGCAGATAAACCTGATCACAAGTTCTAAGAATTTTCGGTAGACAGACGGGGAAGAAAAGCGGACAGATGTGCTTACCCTTTAGACTGACCTTCAATGTTATGTTGTGTATTGCACAATACCGTGACTTCATACTCCTTTTGCGTATCGAGGGGATAAACCTAGCTTTTTTGAATTTCCGACTGTACTAGACTCGTGACACTGAAACTTGACTCGTCGCTTTTTTTAAGCTTCCCGAGCTTATCAACAACAGAGTCCGCCAAAAGCCATAGTACCCGACAAACCGTACGTGCGAGGATCGCGAAACGGGTCGACTACCAATCTTGTGTCATTCACAATTGTGCATTTTAGCGGTGCTGTTCCAATGCGAGTGGTTTTGTTCCTAGTTTTCCTGATCGTCGTACTGGGTGAGATGGTCTCAAAGTACACCATTTTAATAGTCCTCCAGTGCGTTTAAAACATCCCTTTTTGTTGTAGGCCTGATGGAGGCTTTGCCCCCCCCTCACGACGCAGTACAACTTTTCGATGGCAAAAATGAACTTGGACATAACGTTCGTGTTCAACGTGCTGCCAACAAAATTAAAAGCTTCGTGAAAAAGTTGTTTACAAAGGACGACGAGAAGCCTAAACACTATGTTGGCGTGTTTGATAAGATCCCCCGTTTAAGAAACCAACCAAGTCATCGGAGGGATCCACTCGGAAATGAAAGACGAGTTTGGGCTTAACGTGGAGACATCAAGCCTTCGCAATCTATGTAAACATGTGTTAGCCACTTTCGCTTGCTGGTTGCAGGAAGCCTTCAGTAATTGTAACTGGGCTAAGGGATCAATGGGGAGCTTACACCACTGTTATTCTGGCCATTTTATTGCAAACACTATTCGAAGCAATTTCCTCCAATTGGTCAAATGTTGTAACGCAAATGGGATATCTAATACAATAAAAGTAAATGCAGCAAGTCCAACAGTTAGAATAATAAATATAGTGCGACATTCAACGCACCAAAAAATGTATTAGATAATTGGAGTAAAAATAGTCCAGTTGTCCAGTTATCGAATGAGAAGTCAGAGAGATCATGTTAAAAATAAATCGTTTGGCATCTCATTCTGGGCCTAACGGAATACGGCAGGCTCTGACAGATAAGCTCAAGTTACTCTGTTCACTGTCGCATGAGTTTGTTAAACACGGGCTAAGAGCTATTCACACTTTAGTGTTTGACGAACAGAACATAAGGAGAGCCCCATTTAAAGTCTTATGAGTGCCGTTCAAATGCGTGTCCTTTCACTCCTGATGGGTGTGATCCTCGTGTTAAGTAACAAGCTTCGAATTCGCAATTTAACTCCGGCGTGTTAAAGCAATGTAACTTTCTCTGCCGTAGGAGTAATGGAAGCATTGCCTCGGCCTTACGACTTAACGCATTATATTGATAGTGGCGGTTACATTTCTTCGTCTGGGCCTAAATATCGAGTTCGGCGTGCCGCCTATCATTACATGCACTTGTTTCAGGTTTTATTTGAGCCTGCTGTCACCTCAATGTCCATGTTGACTCACGTACCTCGTGCCAAACCCCGAAGAGGGCACCGCATAGATGCAGCTGGAAACGAGAGACGAGTTTGGTCCTAAATCAAGATGACTTTGCGGTGTAAAAACACGAAACAACCAGGTTGAAATACAAATTTTACATCGAAAGTGGTCGAGAAAACAAATCTGTAGTGATCACAACGAATACAAAACTGGTAATTATGTAAGAGAAACGCAGCCTTCTTAGCACCTGGAGCAGCGTTCATACCTATTCAACAGTGCTCTTTGTAAGTTATCGACATAATTTGTTTCACAACTTGTTTATTAAAGCACACATAAGTCTTTCAGCTAGTTTCGGTCGGTTTCGCAGCGCTGTCATTGTCTGCTGTACAGTCTGTTTGGCGTTTTCAACAACGTACTTCACCGCTTTGTCGACCAGTTTATCCGCCCCGTACATATCTGCCTGAATCAGTACGTCTATAACGTTCATTACGTCCAAACGGTCTCCCACGATGATCGAAATGTATTCAGTGAGTCCGAGCACCTGGAACTTCTGCGCTGCTCTTAAGACCGCTAAGTATTTCTCCACCGTTTCGCCCATTGGTAGCTGACCTGTGTACACGTATTGCAGGAAAAGTTGAAACTCTTCTTTGGTGAAATCATGAATTAGCACGTAACTACTTTGCTCGCTTGGTTGTCTTAGCTTCTGAAATGCGGTCTTAAAAACGTTGGACTGAGCGACGAGAAGTGCTTTATGAGCCGGTACTCCGTCGTCTTCGTCAGTGAACTTGAACGTAACGTCACTGCCGTCACCAGATGCCAGCAGTGAAGCCAAGTTTTCCACAAAACTTTCCGGCACCTGTGCACCAGATTTGCTGGGAAAATTCGCCCCCACGACGTTCTTACAACTGTTGTCGTACACAAAACGTACCCTAAAGTATTCGGAACCATAAAGTTCTTTACTGGACGCTAAAGCTTCGGGGTACGTGATGTCGTCGCTGACGTAAATGCTTTCGGTTTGACTTAACACGAAGTATTTGCTCAACACGCTGTAAGCGCCACCTTTCCGGAATTCAAACGCGCACTCGACAAATTTCAAATGGTATTCTTCACTGCAGCTTTCAGAAGGCTGTTCTGGGCTGGCCTGACGCGTCAATCTGTGAGTCAGCTTAATGAACAGTTTAAAGTGCAGGCGCGGAGCTTTGGGGTACTTGCCAACAGCCAACTGAGCAGTGTCACTGTGCAGAGTAGGAAACGGCGGCGAGTACAGCATTTTGCCAGCTTTTAAGGCATCCAGAAAGTTGGAGACTGGAAATCCTACCAATTGCGTGACGTCGTGAAGTTGGCAAGGCGCACGTAAATTCGGCCACTCGTTCTTCAAAAGGTCGAACCAGTCCAGCTGCGGCATCTTTACGCTTTGAAAGAGCAAAACCTAGGTCAACTCAGAATTTACTCACTCGGGCTTAAATCTGCACAATACACTTGAGTGAAGTCTCAAAAGGTAATGCGTTTCAATTGTGCTTATGACGTAGAAAAGCTTCAACGTCTATTTAACGTTTCGACGCGCATCTACTCTATGATTTCCAGACAAGTCGAAAGGTCTTTGATTTCATAGGAAGATTATTTTGTTGTAATGTTTGGGGTTGTTAGACTAAATTCGTGGTCAAGAAAACGTGATTCTACCAAGATTCAGATTCAGTTAGAATAGGCAGCATTGAACTTCCGTGATTTGCAATATTCTTCACAGGTCCCCAAAAATGGCAGCAGCTTAAAAATTTCTCAGATATCATCGCTAACCGTTTAGGTACACGGGCTTTTAAGAGTAGATTTTTTGCTAAAATGTATATCGTTAAGCCAATAAGAATAAACTTTCTGAGAGCGTGGAATGCGTCTTTACATTACACAACTTAAGCCTGGCTTAGTTCACACATTTTCCTTTAGGCGGTATTTTCGCGGAGCTGATCTGCCGCGTACATAGAGTGGATCGTAATATTTCCCTCAAGAATACCTTGAAAGCTTTAATAAAAGGTCAGGGCTTTCTTAGTTGTTTGACATAAATGTGACATTTTCGTTCGATGATTTGTAGCGTATTCGCCACTATTGTCCGTTTTGTCATCTTAACAACGTTGTATTTTTTTTTTTCGCGTACCATGAAACCGGCGCCCCTTCAAGGAGGCGCCCAAGGGACGTGCCCTGTCTGCCCCATCCTGGTAACGCCACTGACCATGGGTAAATTGTGAGTTGGTTCCCAGCTATGGCTGACTATTTACTAGTATTTATTACTAGTATTTAGTTGAATACTCCCTTCCCAGTTTTATATTTTGCCGTTAAAGGAATTTACGTTCTTATTCTATTTTTAAATTTAGTGCACTCGTGCCCGGCACCCTTTAGGAACTTGTTAATCGTTCCGCTAGATGGTGGGAGGTACACCTTCGTGCAATGCATGATGTGTTTACGTGATTTAAGAGATTCTTGACACTGACTAGTTCGGATTAAACTTCAAATAACTGCCTAGTGTAAGCTCCATCTTTTAGTATTTTATCAAAATGTCCAGGAAAAGAACCTACGAAGAGGCCGTCACGTTATTACCCACTACCGACCTCAATTCATCTCCCGTGACCAGTTCTGAATTAAAAACAAACGGAGCTTCAGTTTCAGACGCCGCAACTCTTGGCTGGCCAACAAGTACCCAAACCACTAACCCAGCAAGTTTTCCTGATACTACGCAAATCCTTCACGTAAGTATTATATCAATACGCATCAGTCCTAAATACAAATACATACTAAATACAAATAAATCCAAAAAAGCCTTTTCTTATCTTCATGACTTATTAGATCTTGATTTCAAGTATTACTTCAGTCATCAGTTTTTGGCAGAGTTTTTACGCCAGCCATAACAATCTTATCTTATCTCGTGAAAGACGTCTCGGAGAATCAGCATCGGACCAGATACTTTGCCCCGGCACAATTTTTCTGTTCAGAAGCCAAACCTTTTAGTGCACTGAGTTCGAAGCAGAAAACTGCTCTTGCTCTCCTTTCTTGTTCACAATTTTAGGTAGTTTTCAGTAAAAAGGACATGATTTTAGCACGGCAGAACTCATTATCCCATCAAGTGAATTTTTGCTATTTTAAAAAAATCATTCTTACGAATTATTTTTCCGTTTAGTTTGGCTAATTTATATTTTCGTCAGTTATTGTTCATTGGCCTTGTGTACGATCTTTTAAAGCTTCTTGTAGCAAATATTTTTAATTTTCCACTTCCTTTATAGGGTATTCGCGAGCCAGCGCCATTTAATTCCGATGAAGCTGCGGTTCGAACCAGACAACAATGTGATTACACCCAAAGATTTACGCTACAACAAGCCAAAGCTGGGCGAAGTAAGTAAGAAGCAAAGTTAAGCATTCTTATTTAGCATTTAATCCCAGGAAGAGCTTTTTTTACTCTATTTTCTTCTCTCGTTTTCAGCAACTCGGCAAGTTCGTGTATACGCAGATGGAATCTACGACCTCTTTCATCAAGGTCACGCCCGACAACTTATGCAAGCTAAGCAGGTCTTTCCGAACGTGTATTTAATCGTTGGAGGTATTCATTGCTTATTCGTGTATTTGAGTACCCAAAAGAAAGAAAAAAAAAATGAAAAGAATGATCTGAGGTTGAGTGAACTTTCACTAATTCTCATTTTCGGCGTCTTTCCTAGTTTGCAGCGATGAGCTCACGTATTCGCACAAAGGGCGGACAGTCATGTCGGAAGACGAGCGGTACGAAGGCGTACGGCATTGCAGATACGTAGATGAAGTTGTCCGTGACGCGCCTTGGACGCTGACCGAGGAATTTTTAACCGAGAATAAAGTAAGCGCCGTTGGCATTAGCGTGGATTCTTTCGTTTTGTCTTCTTGATTGCGCAAAGTTGTAGGTAAGCCAACCCAGGAAGTTCTAGCGACGAAAATAACGTCCGAGGGAGTACTTGCTTACCGATTCAACGAGTTATAATTATATTTCTCTGACGACGAATAAAATGAGTGTACGATTACACACATCTGTTACAGAAAAAAAAGGCTTTCGACGTAATTTCGCTCTTTTTCTTATTACTGCCTCTTCCTTTAACTTAAACTTTTCTAGAAATATGTAACTTTAAAAAGCCTAGCGCAGAAGAGTTACGTTTGATAAGAAAATGCGATAAAAATAATGTCAGTAGCGTTACTTTATTATTGTGTTATTTTTTAGATTGATTTTGTGGCCCATGACGAAGAACCATACACAACCGGAAGCGGTGTGGATGTATACGCACATATTAAAGCGAAAGGGATGTTCGTAGCGACGCAGAGAACCGAAGGCGTGTCCACCTCCGACATTGTGGCGCGAATCGTTAAAGACTACGACCTTTACGTGAGACGAAATTTGGCCCGTGGCTACTCAGCCAAAGATTTGAACGTCTCATTTCTCAAAGTAAACATGTTTCCATATTTTTTTTTTTTGTAATTGTTGTTATTGTTCGCAGTATTAATGCGTTTCGTGCGTTTTCTAGGAGAAAAAGTTCATGTTTCAGAATAAAATGGATTTATTGAAAGACAAAGGCAAGAAAGTCATTGAGAACATTGGAGAAAAGCGACACGACTTGATCCAGAAGTGGGAAGATAAATCGAGAGAAATTATCGATACTTTCCTTCTACTGTTTGGTCGAGAAGGACGATTGGTATAATAGCTTTTTCATTTTGTCACGAAGTTTCCACCATTTGAAAACCTTTTATATTCTTCTACGTTTTTACTTGCTCTTTTATTTGCTTAATTTATTTCGTACCCGTTTTTAACTTTATATTATTTTTAAAGTGTTATTTTGAATAAGATTTATTTCGTATTTATATATATAAATTCCTTTTTTTTTTTTCTTCTCTTTAGTCGCATATGTGGAACGAAGGAAAAGGAAAACTAAGGCAAGCTCTCTCGCCTCCGTCGAGTCCAGGACCTTCAGCCGAGAATTCGGATGACGAGGATGATACACGCAGGTATTCATTCAATTCGCCTTTCCCGTAATATATTCGAAAGAGTAAAACCTTTGGGTATTTCTGGTGACAGTCCGCCTCCGAAGAGCGCGCGATATGAATTCACAAGCGGAGGACGGGATAATCCAGCCGCTGATTATTCAGACGATCAGTCGGATGGCGATGCTGGTGCGTCCGCAGCAGCTTCGAGATCCTGAAGGGCTTTCGAAGACTGTGTGTGTTTTAGGCTTTGTGATCTGGGAGTGTCAAGCAAAAGTAAAAGAAAAATAGGGGATTTGCTGTGTAGAAGCAGTGGGAAGTAGGGAAAAGTTGTAGCACAACAAGAAAGGTCTCAGGACTATTAACCACTCGTTTTTTCCCCCTCTTACTGGTAATCTTTTCAGTCTTGGTCATGGGTTTGTGTTCAACTTATTTTTTCACAAATTGGATCCAGCGAAGATGGTCGAGTTTTGTAAGGAATTTTGTATTCGGTTTTCAAAGAAGATGTGGGCAAGCAGTACGGAAGAAATGAAGGGGGAAAACGAGGTGGACCAACCGGTTCAGAACTATATATTCAAACTTGGTTGTGCACTATTTTCACTCTTCCCCCCTTGAAGTCAGCCCTTGTTAAATCACAGATAAGGAAAAGTAGCTATATCGAAACTATTTGCTCTACAAGTCAATACAAACTGAAAATGATGGGCTTGTGCGCGTTGGGTTTCCTGGGTTTTCAGTACTAGAACCCCGAAATGTATCCATAAGCTTCCAAGGAAGAAATGACGATATACATGAACCACATGAAGAAGAAAAAGATCGAGGTGGGGTATTTGTACTTGGCTGGACCGCCCAACTCGCCGCCCACCGCTTTGTGGCGGCGCAAGAGCAGAATCCCAACGCCGATGAAGGCAATACAGCAAAACAGGGTCACCGAAAACCCCAGACTGGAACATACGTAAATAATATGACAACCACGATCAGATTTTCTTATGAAACCGAAGGACTTTCTGTAGTAACGTTCCAATACCATTCTTAGGTAGTTCACACCGGGTGAATGATTGAAACAGTTTTTTGAGAACAAGAACATGGTAAAGGTGAAAAGGGCAATGTAGAATTTTTATATCGAATTTTTCTTAATAAAAGGAAGACAATGATATTGCCAGATAGCGATCTATATTGCACTTACTTTCCCGGATTGACGTAGAAAAGGCGTCCGTGAGACGAGTGGTAAATGGCGGCCAAGCACCAAGCCACTCCAATGCCCAGGAAAACGTTCACCGCATTACTTCCGAGGACGTTGCTAATGGACGCGTCAGCGTACTGGTCGTGTTGGGCGGAGACTTTACTGGCGAAAAGATCTAGGAAAAGGAATCTTAGTGTCACGTGTCAGTTACGATCAAAATGAATTATTGAAAACTTCAGCTGCGTTTTCAACCACGGTACTGCAGAAATCACTCACCTGGTAAACTGGTACCAAGAGACACAAAAGCAACGGCGGTTACGCTGTCTTTGAGTCCAACCGTGCAGCCCAAGTGGTTCGCTACGTCACCAATTAAGGCTGTAAGCAAACCGATCCCGGCAATAGACACCACAAAACAGAGATATCCTCCCCATAAGCCTGTATATTCCGTTATTACGTTAGTTAAGCAGCTTGTATCAGCCAGCTCTCATTGTCTTCGTTTTACTTTCGGGAGGGATGATCGCGAAAAGCAGTCTCCAAAAGATGGTCAGTACATGCATGAAGTAATCGAACTTGGTAGGTTCTCTGGGCTCTTCGTCCTCGTACTCATCTTCTTCCCCTGTGAAGCAATGCAAGCGTACCTTGTTACGTCACTTTTACTCGTTAAGAGTGCATACATACCAGTTGGCACCTTCAGGGCACTCACAAACTGTTGTTTCCATGAGTTCACGCCTACTTGCACTGTTGCATTGGCGCGTCGGATAAGTTTGTCCACGGAATTCTACTACAAGTCGTTAGCTAACTTATCGCTTAAAGCTTAAGAAAATCAGAACATGAGGAAATAGTCACCTTAAATTCTTTACTTTCTTTTAACCGGACTTGCATCATGGATACATCGCCTAGTCGAGGTCGACTTTGTAAAGCCATATGGTCATCCTCTGTCATCTTGCTGAAAGACATCACAGTTTCTTGCGTAACGGTGTCCGAATTTTCTATTGAAAATCACCTGGCATTACTATATCGCTTTTACTAAAGAAATACCTTTTAGTCGCACTGGTTCACCCAATACCACATAGAAAACGACGTCTTTCTCGTAACTCGTTTCTTCAATAATTTGTATCGCAATTGTCTTCCTAAAATACTTCTTAAGCGTGTTTTCATCTTACAAGAATTCATTCATTACTTATTTTCTCCATCCTCAAAGAGCAACTCCCCTTTGCAGGGCTGGTAATCTCGGTAAGGCTTGGCTGTACCGGCCTCGGCGTGGTACGGCACCACGACACGCCCTCTTGCACCACCGCAGCGAACCACTTGGACAGCAATGGAACCTACCGTTTCGGTGAAACACAACCGGCGATCCGAGAAACAAAAAATGCCGCTGTGGTCGTCATCCAAAATCATGACGGTGGCCAGAGAAGGACTTGCTAGTGTGTAACCACGAGGAGGGTTGATTGCGCTAGCTAATTCTGCCGGAGCAAGAGTAATAGCGTCTAGGTTGGCTAACTCGGGCACTAAAGGCTCGGACCAAGTTACGCTCGTAACTTGAAATTTCTTCGGCTTGCGAGGGACCACTGTTGTTTCCTCTACTTGAACTGTAATTGAAGGCGGTGGTGTCTGTCTCTGGTCGACTTTCTCTTGCTCAACTTCAGCTTCAAAAGCCGGGTTAACTTGACCTTCTAATTCCGGTGAAGGCACAGCGGTATATTGAGGCGGCTCCAGTTTCTGTGCAATTTCCAGTGCCGAGTACCGAGGAGGATCTTGGGTTTCGTTTACGTGAGATGGCGCCACAGTCGTATGTGTGGCTACCACGGTAGGCACGTTGCAATTCTCGTCCTCTTTTACCACTCGCAGATTAAACAACCGGACGTAAAAATGCTGGTCTGCTTCGTAAATGTCATCATCGATGATAGTAATCTCGATTGTCTTCACAAGCTCCCCGTTGGTAAACATTAGCGTTCCATTGGCTGGTTCGTAGTCACGATAAGCGATAGCTTCTCCGTCTTCAGTTTTGTAATCGACCAGTAGATCGCGCGTGAGGTCACCTCCTTCCCTTGCCACGTGGACCTGCATTTGCCCCACGTTTTCCATGACAGTATAATGAGCTGGGTTGAAGTACACTTTGGTGCAAGAAACCGTTGGCATGGGTGAGGGTGGCGCATGCTGACCTTGGAAAAGCTCCGGCAAGCGACAGACCGTTTCGCCCTTAATTCTGCGGATAATACTCGCCCGACCCGTCAGACGCCTAGCAATTTGCATCCGGTACATGGCGCGACTCTGGGTCCCTCTTTCGAGCAGTTCTTTAACTGCCAAGTTCTCCAGCTGCATCATGGTCATGTCGGGGTGTTTTAAGCGCAAGTTCTTGAGCAGGACAATGTAAGCTTGACGTTGTTCCTCAAAATCGGGGTCTCTGTCCATCTTGTTGTCCTCGAGAAATTTCTTCATACTTGTGATAGTATGGTGTTCAATGTCAACCTCTTCGGCGTTCCTGCCTTCCATCTTGACAATAACGCCATTTCGACCAATGCGGTACCTTTTGGACAGGAAATCGTAGATGATCAAGTAGCGATCGGCAATGTACGCGGAGAACACTGTCGCGGGAAAGAACAAGAAAGTCACCAACGCTTCCCATACTTCTACCACGCCGTAAGAATTCCAGGTTAAGATAACCAAAAGCCACAGGTAGGCAAAAACGGACCATAGCGCTGTCACTAGGAAGACGTTGACGTGTTTGACCTTGCGGCTTTCGTTGCCAGGAACGGCCAGTACGCAAACGCCGATGATGACGAAGAGGTTAAACGCAGCACTGCCCACTGTCGAGCCTGGCCCGAGTTCGCCAGCTTCAAAGTTCTTGCCGATCACCTCAATGCTGGACAACATGATCTCGGGGGCAGAGCACCCTAAAGCCATGAGCGTTAAATTGGCCACCGTTTCATTCCACACGCGTACGACCACCGTCTGCCGCTCGCCAGCTTCGTTTTTCACTTCGATGAGCTTCTTCTTGGACGTTATCATCTCGATCGACGCCATGAACTTGTCAGCGACCACCGAGACCCCGATGAAGAGGTAGATTAGCAGCAACAGGTACACTAGGCCTCTCACGGCCACTTCCCACGTGGCCACGCCCATTAGGGGATACCAAGCGGGCAAAATCATTCCGTCCACGCATTGCAGCCCTTCATTTGCTTCACTTTCAAGTGAAGTTTCGTTGAAAGTACCGTTGCGGTGTGCCAAACTTGCATGGGCACATGAAACAAAGACCAAAACCCAGACACCGCGTATCGTCTCCATACCTGAGACAGAAGCCACCACTGTTTGTTGCACCTCAACTATTGCATTCTCACTGATAAGGCTTTAAAGTTTTTTTTTTTTTTTTTTTCTTGTGTGTGAAAACGAAGTTAAGTTAGCGTAGGCAGCTGTAAGTCTGCTTTCCGAAACTGACTGTCGCAGGCTGGAATTAAATTTGGAATTACACAGTTGTACTCAGGTGTGTTTTTTACACGTCAGAGGTATTTTGACTTGACGGGGGTGAAATTTGTGAAAATCTTTGGAAACCAGTGTTTTGGAGCTGAACTGCACTATAACTTGGTGAGACTGATGTGAAAGGGCAGTTTCACGAAGAAGATATCGTTTAGCCTCATTAGCTTGTTGGACATGCTCGTGACACATCATGCCGAAGAGGGTCAAAGATGCTGCAAACTGACTGAAACTGTGAAAAATTAGGACACGTCCTTGCATAGAAACCTGTCATCAACATAATCGAATTTAATGAGTATGTGACGAGGAATAATTCCGATTTGATACACTTTACCTCAGCAATAACAACATTTTACGAAGAACAACTTTTTTCTTTTATTATAAATATTCTGTCTAAATTCATTTTCATCTTCAGATCATAACATTCAGCACTCACATAACACTTGACAACAGTATTTCTGTTCTTATTAGAAAAAGCTTCAATTAGTACAGTTTTTCTCTTTATTTTTTGAAAAATGCATCAAACATTAAGAACTCGATGTTTGGAGTTTCCCACATCGTTAACTGCTTCCATTGAATCTTTTTTGACGAGTACGATCAGGCCTTGTAAATAGGCTTGGAAAATGGTGGTTTTCCCGTTCACTAAATCCTGCAATACGGAATTCTGGAGCTTCAAGATTCCACTAGTTTGGCAGTGCATTGGTAGCTCTCCCAAAATTGTTGCTTGTGATCCTACAAAAGCAATATAGTCTTATTATAGTTAAGAGTATAATTTTTCATAATAGGATTTATTTAAGAAAATTGAATGCCAAACCTTGTCGGTGCACGTAAACTTTGCTGATTTCATCTTTTGATACGATTTGGATTTCCAGGACTTCGCTGCTATTGTTGCAGCCGAACCAGGAATCAAGTGTTGCTTTGTGATTTTCTACCAAGGTTTTTACATCTTTCAGTGCTGACTTCTCGTTTTCTGCAACAGTAGCCATATTTCCAGCCAACAAGTTCAGGAATGAATCGTTGCCAGTGGCAGTGGGCGGAGTTATGCCCAGTTGCTGCAAAACGGCATTCACACCAGTGTGTGGCCTTGCTTCGCAGATTACTTGCAATTCTTGCCTTGAAAATGAAGCATGTTAACTCATGTTCCAAGTACTACTACACGAACGAGCCACTAGAGGGGCTAGGTGAGTGTCATGTTTAGTTGAAAAATGATTTTGAGTACGAAAGAAAACTACGTACAGCTAAAACTATTCGATTTTACTTAAGTTTGCGACTTTTACTTATCAGAAAGAGAAAATATAGCGAAATACCAGTTTTTCGCATTTTAGTTTACTTTGCCTCACTGATAAACACGTCTTTAGAGCACTAAAAACTGTTAAAAATGCAATTCCGAAATTACACAGGACTTCGTGTTTTTTCCTTTTCCTGTCCATTGTTCCTTTTAAAGCTTTTGCGGTTTACTAAATGAAAGCAGTTCACATGGCAGTTTTCTACTAGCGCCTCTAGTGGCTTTCAACGTGGACTCATTTGGAACAAGCTTCATGAAACACTTACCAGTAGACTGTTTCAGCCTCAATGCCCCAATGCAATAATGCCTCATTTAATCGTTCCAAAGCTTCCCTTTCCATCAGTCGTCTTTCTTCAGTGTTTTGGGCGCATTTTTGCGTCGACTTGCCTAAAACTTGTAAGGCAACCACGTGGGCTAGACTGCGCAAGCCATGACCACCCGGGTCCCTAACGCCTGAGACGTACGTTAGAGGGCGGGAGATCCGGTAATGTATCTCAGCTCCTGCCGTAAGCACGCTACCATCCGCAGCAATGCATTGGACCGGCGGAACCATAATGGAGCGCAGGCGTAAGTCACATCGTTCATAACGATCCATCCAAGGGAAGTTGACGACCCGACCTGGACCTCGCACACCAACAAGCCGTCCTATTTAACAATTAATAGTGTCTCTTAAGGCAATGCGTTCTTGGATCGTTCCGAGTGTTCTGATCTTTAATATTTTCGACTTTATGGTAATTTATTAATTTAATACGTTTCACGGTTGCTCGTGTAGCTTTCTTTGTTATTTAGTATTTTAATTTTTTATTAGTATATTTCTGCTATTTTTCTCTTATCCCAGTGGTTTTAGCACTAGACTATAATTTATATATATTTTATTGTGTTTGCAACCATGTGGAAAGGCTTGAGTCAAGCGAGTACGTACCTAATCTGTATTGGACAATACATTCCCAAGTTTGTACCCGAAGTATGCAAAACCATCCAGTAAAAGGGAAGGTGACAACCAACAGCACGTAACTTACAGCTGTAATGAGAAGGGTAGCGAAACGTTCGCCGAGTGAAGTCGCTAAAAATAGTGTGAACACTGTTTAAGTCTGGTAAAAGGTGGAAATAGTGGTATTTATACCAGATGACGACAGTTTCTCCGTTTCTGCTGGAGAATTGGGTGCTTTCTGATAGGTAAATATAGATTTGTATTTGACTGGAGACCCTGCCAAAATAACGGTAAGTTAATGTATTATAGAAAGAAAATGAACGGTAAAATATTTCTTACCAGCCCGAAACGTGAAAGGAGACGAATAATCGAAAGCCATTATTAAACCAAGAAATGAGCCTCTGAGAGGGTTCGACTTGTAGAAACACAGCAGACCGAAAAACAAACTCGTGAGCTCGAAAATCGACGCCTTTGTTCAGGAGACGCAGGCGTAGAAGCCTTGTAGCCAAACATATGCTTTAGTTAGTAAACAAATCCCCCGTTTAGATATGCGTTTCGTGGCCTTATCGGAAAAAGGCGGAAAGACGGGCCACGACCACTTATCACATAAAAAATACGAATTTTATTTAAACAGCGAAGAAAACGAAGGAACGAAGCGTAAGTATCGCTTTCAGGGAACAATTTTAGATCAAATGTGCCTATGAACGATTTTTCGTTACTCACTTTCTGCACATTCCTACACATAGCTTCAAAAAACTTACGTATTTTTTAGGATTTTTGCGTGGACTCCCGTGAAAAGTACCTTTATGAAAATGGTAGAGCTTTCTTTATAAAGCAAAATGAAGCAAACTCAGATTTGTATCATTTTTGTGCGACTTTTATTATGTAAGCCTCAAGAATATGTCAACCAAACGTTGCAAGTTCTATAAGAACTGACCATATTGCTTTTTATGGAATTCTAGTAGAATATGCTAAGGATATGAACGCAGTACAGTCGTTTTTCGTATTTATATTTGATTCCTGTCGTAAAGAACAACTAAGCAACTGTAGAGTCATTTCTTGTCGAATCTTTTCCTTTTCAAAGTCATGTTGATTTTTTATAATACGAAAGACGATTGAAGTGTGAAGAATTTGTTTTGGTGAGGGAGCGTCATTGATTTATTGCCCGTCAGTGACAACGTGTTCATAATTGCTTGGGGATAACAATCTCACAGGTTGGCTCGTTTTAGTCACAGCCATCCCCGTTGATTCCAGCTCTGACGTACCCTTCGGAGTCCACCAGTGCGCTGCCGTTTTGCGGACGAGAGAACCCAGAGCAGATAAGTTCTCCTGATTCTTTCCAGATGGAGATGTAAACTGTGCCATTACCAGGTGTAAATAAGGTAGTCGAATTTGGCGCAACTTTCGTGTACCCGTTTTTCGCTGCCAATTCGTGGAAGAATTCGACCGACACTCTGGCATTTAGTTTCGCTGCCTTAACTTCTGCGCTTATGTCGGCGTCGACTTTCTTGACGTGAATAATGTCAACGCTGACGTTGACCCAAATCGGCTCGTGGTAACGATTCCTGATATGAGTTTTGGCATGGGGTCCGAAAATACCACCAGGAGAGAAAGGCCACCATGTTGTAAACGACATGTTCGCTCTACTAAAAAGAAAGAACACATTTTTCTCTGAAGTTGACTTTTCATTTGCCTTTAGTTTTGAAACATGATAATAAGCTCAGTTTTCGAACCTTTTCTTGGTAAAGCTCGATAAATTTGCCTTAAAATGAATCTGTTTTTGTTGAATTGGATGTGATTTGAAACATTTTCGTTATCATTAATAACTGAATGGACTTTAACTAAAATAGTTGCACGCTCTGGCTTGTAAAGTATTTTTTTTTTAAATTACTCTTAACTGCCTTGAAAATCCTTTGCATGTGTATTATGGATATTGCATACCGATCTAATAAATACTGAATAACTATACAATATATTTGGGACAAGCAAAACAATATTTACGTACCTTCTGTATTTAGCAACAAAAAAGTACACTTTGGGCTTTTGAACTTCAGAATAACATGTGCATGTGCTAACAAAAAGGACCCATGGGTGTGGCCCATAAATCGCGTAACGTCATCCGTTGCAATTCTCTAGATGGCAGTCCAAGTTTCCTAGGAATCCGCTCGATCTTGCAGATAACGCATTTTCACGGATTTGGCATCATTGGCTTCGTACGAAAGGTTTTGCCCTTAAGCTTACCTCTCTATTCTCAGTACTATTCCATTGGTTCTTTGCTCAGACTATATTCTTATGTTAGTTATATATTTGAAGTTCTTCCAATGCGATTTCAAATATTTCTGAACGCTACAAAGAAATTACGACAACGACCCGCATTTAAAGGACGGTAAAAAAGAGGAATACAGAGGATAAAATATCAAAGGTGTACGAAGGAAGGTCTTGACATGAATGTATGTCTCTTCGATGTTTCGAAAAAAAAAGAGAAGCTGCATCGAGTATGCGAAGTCGCGCTGAAATAGGAGAAAATGGCGAAAGACTGGCAGTCAGGGGTTGTAGACACACCTTTTAATAAAGGGGACTCCAGTATTGTGCGAATTATCGTGGAATCACACTACTCAATATATTAGGAAAGGTGCAGGCCATAGTGCTAGAGACGAAGCGAAAGCTATTGCCGCGGTTGTCTGTGGTATCGAAAATGTATCTTTTCTCCACTAGATGGCATGAAAGGCTTACGCAAACAATTCCGTAAATAAAAACGGGGTGGATTACGCAGCGTTATTATGAAGCTGTGAAAGCTCCTTTATTGTCTGATTTTCTGTGATTTGTGATCCCGGAAGCTAGTGTAACCTTTATAAAAATGGAAGAGTCGGTTGAGGAGATTATAGCCGAGCCGGATGAGCCTGAAACTAGCTCCGGTTTCTTCAGTATTTTAACCAACAGTAAATAAAATATAATTAAAAAATAATTATAACTTATTGTGTCGCAAAATTTGTCTAACTTTCTTTTCGTTTTAGTTGAATATGTCTTCGCTACATATGGTTGGTTCATTATTGGGGGAATCTTCGTGCTGTTTTACTTCAAAGAGAAAATCTTGTCGTATTTGGATAACATACGTGGCAGTTCTGCGTCGTTTGACGAATCACACATGGACCCACAAGCCTTGTTTGCCCGTCAAGAAGCTATGGAAGCTGCGAGAAGAAGAATGCAAGAAGCTTATGCTGCCAAAGCGGCTGAATTTGCTGCAAAGCAAAAAGAAGTATGACAACGACTTTAAAACCTTGTCTCTACGATTACAAAGATTGACCATTATAAAATGGAAAGGAGCATGAAGAAGATCATCGTCCATTAGCGACATGATTCCTTTGTGTGAAAACTCGTATTTGTATGTA
>JAGQDJ010000254.1:0-48928 GCA_022885665.1 Triops longicaudatus | reverse complement strand
ACGAGAGTCATATTTCTCTGGACATACTAAAGCATGCCGAAGAGTCTGGGCTCGTGGTTATCACTTTTTCCCCCCACTGTAGTCACAGACTACAATCACTGGACCTTTCAGTCTACGGCCCACTGAAGAGATTCTACAACGATGCCATGAATTCGTGGATAATGAACAATCCCGGAAAGCCTGTTACAATTTATAATATTGCCGGCCTTGTGGGGACTGCCTTCCCAAGAGCCTTTATGTTGAGCAACATTGCAAANGAAGCGAGCCAAGAGCAGAGTTATTACGGAAACTCCAGAAAGAAAACAACTGATAGCTGAAATAGAACAGAAGAATGGTAAGAAAATGGCTGCAGCTCCTCGGCTGAAAGGAAATAAGTCTCCTCGTGCGAAGAAAACCTTGTTCAACGGCGCATTTTCCTCGAGCGACTCGAATGAAAATTCGGAGCTTTAACTTTTAAAACATAACCCAGTGTTAAAATATGACCCAGTGTCTCCCATTTTAGCTGCCCGTTTTTTATCTTTACATAATTATGTTTTTCTGCGTTACAATATATCAATAAACGGCTGAAATAAACAAAGTTTAGTTATGTGTCATAGCTCACTCGAGGCGTGTCATAGCACCCTCCAAGTTCGGGTATTATGACACACAGACGACGTCTGGGAAATCTTTTTTTTTTACAATTAAACGGTTTTTTCGAAGAGTGGCGAAAAATTAGCACAAGTGCCGGAAGGAGTTCCCTATAGAACAGCGTTAGAATAATTAACATTTGTTTATAACTTTTGTAAGAAAAAAAGTTTGAGTAAAAAGTGTGTCAAAGCACCCGACTCTCCCCTATATTTTCTTTAATTTCATTATTTCATGTATGTACTTTTCTTGAAAAACTGATCTTTCAGCCTGTTTATGGCAAAACACACGGTTATTTTGTCCCACCCATAAGTTAAACTTTTTACTCAGCATTTCGTTTTGTACAACTGGAAGAGACTCTAGTTTTCATGACAGTTTCGTCTTAATTTTCGTCTTTTTGGAGCGTGCCATACCTCACTTGATAGCCACAACATTTTCTATCTGACGAGTACAATTTTGGGCTAGGCTACACCAGTTCTTGGCAATTTGAACTATCAATTCTTGCGGTAGTCTACTTATTTTTTTTCTTTCTTTTTTTTTGGGGGTGGGGGGTAAGGTACTAATAAGAGAGGTGACATCGTCGCCTTTGTACTTAAGTTACCAGTTGCCGGTTGTCCCGTCAGAGAGGAGCAGTTCATCTTTTGGGACAGCTATAAAGTTTTAGGAGGAAATACCAATCTTTGGAATTTTTTAAAAAATAACTTTAAAAAAATAGTACCCATTTTAACAGTGCAGGGAAATATGTGAAAGCAGTTCAGACTTACCATGTGCTTTTTCAAAAACGATTTGATACCCTTAAACATTATCAAGCTTAAGCTTATTGTCACAAAGTTTTTGTAAAATACATAACGATTTTTGTCAAATTCGTACTAAAATGTTCGCGTAAATTGCTTTTAAGCGTTAAGGGGTGTACATTGGCATTTGAAGTTATAAATTTAAGAAAATCTCAATGTTTTGAAAAGTTGGTTATTTTACGTTACAAAATGTAACTAAACTTTGTTGACGCCACACAAACCAGTATTTTCGGGATTTCTTTTCTAAAAAATGCTAAAAGTCAAGTGAACCGTTTTGTCATAACTGCATTCGAAGTAGAACTTCAATCAAAAGCACGAGGATAATGACTTAATGCAGACTCATCCGGTTATCGAGAAATTCTGCACCCAAAATTTCTAAGAAAAATCGAAAGCAAGAAAAGTGAACATATACCAATTTGAGAATAAAGAAATAAAAGCTGGGAGCTCTTTTTTTAAAAAAAAAATAATAGCCTTAAGTTATCCACGGTAGGACATTTATAAATTTCAAAAATTTCATTTCAAGAAATTAGTGCATTATTGGCATACCCTTTACCTAGAGCCTATATGCAGTAATTGCTGTGATCTGCGCGAAATGATGACGGGTTTCGAATAACTCGTCTTTTTTGTTTACATTTTTTGCAGTCTCATTTTCTTGCTTTTGCTTTTCGATTTTTTTTCGACTGTGGTTTCTTGTTCTGTGCTTTTGTTACTCGAGTTGTGTCTAGTTTCATTTCTTATATCCTTGTCTTTTCTATGAGAGTTGCTTATAGTTTTGTTGGTTGAATGCATTATCCTTTTCTAAATTCGTTTAACAGATTTTTGTGTTATAGATACTAATTATAAATGAATTAAACTCCACTGTGGCCCTCTGGCCAAACCAAAACCTTAAGTGATTTGTTAACGGAATCACACCATTGCTCGAACTGACATTGAATAGCCAGTGAGACATCGTTAGTAAATCGCCCTACTGATGAGTCAAAGTTTACCAACAACAATTTATTACGATTAAAATATCTACCGAAAAGTGAAAAGTGAATGAAAATATCTACGGACAGTGAAAAGGCTATTCTAAAAAATTCTTTGCTCCTTTAGTTAATGCAATTCTTGAAAATGGACAACAAGGTTTGATCAGTAATTAAAAGGTAAGACTTACACACGAGTTTTAAACGGGATTTAATGCTCCAAATTTTTTAGAGTGTCGATGGATTTACCGATGAATTGCTACCGAAATTTCTGTTTCTTAGTGGTTTTCCAAATTTTTCAACTTTTTCCATTTTTACCTTTCACTTTTATGTTTTGGACGGTCAAAATTTTACAGACACGTGTCAAAATTTTACCGATTGGGGTAAAATTGTATAATGACTATGGGTAATGTATATATTTGTTATTGTTTTAACTGTTACATTAACAACTATTAAAGTGAAACGATGTATGGCAACGAGCAAAGCTCACGCCGATGAAAGAAATATAATGACTATGGGGAGTAAACTCAGACAAATATTTTTTTCACATTAACATTATTTTATGAAACCTCTATGGAATTGTTTTACAATATTCCCTCAGTAGCCTTAATTTTTAAAAACTTAAATATCTGTCGTCACCCGAGAAAAAGATGGACTAAAGCGGCTGACATAATCGGAAGTTTTCGTAGTAGGGGTTAACAAAATGCATGGCATAGTAAATATAACTCGTTCAGGATTACTTAGTGGCAGAAATCTCACTGTCAGGATATTTCACTACGAATACGGTAAGCAACAATCAAACCGCGAAGACATAAACAGGCCTGAAACATTTCAGTCAATGAAAATTGACGGAAACGGAGTGGGCGGGTATGAGATTTTGCATGCCCCAGTCCCAGGATTGTTACACCGTGGCGAATACAAAAGAAAGAAGTCCTGTTTCGCTACAAGGTGCGAAGATCTTTTTAGTACAGATTGTGCTCGACAATTTCGCGTGAAATACAGCAGAAAGAAGACTTCAACTTCATTCTTAAGACTTCAGTTTTTTATGTGAATAATCCCTGCGAATGGAAAAAACAGCGTCCGTTCATCTCTCCGATTGTACCCGCGAAAAATATCCGCCACATATAAGTTGGATTTGATACGATAACCAGGAAAAATTAGACGTTAGCTATCTTAAACCCGAACCGAAGTTTCACAAACTACTGCTCATGTGCGTCACAAATTAAATCACCTTCAAAAACATCGTTTACCATGATTTTCACTGTAGGCCATGCTTAAACCGATTTAAACCCCGTTTCGAATTCGAGTTTTTGACGTCTTGACAAAGTAGGTTGAATTTCGAAATTTCTCTTCGAAGAAGAAAAGAAACAAATAGCGTACGGATTACGATAGACCGATGGTCAACAAAACTTTCTGTTGCATTTATGTAGAAAAAATAGAAGCTTCACTGTGAAAAGCAGAGCCTTTTATGCGGGATTCGTACTGTACTTTTCGGAAGGTTTATTTACACACGACAGAAAGAAACGAGAAACCACTGACAGACGCAACTGTCAAATCTCTCTATTTCACAAAAGAAGAAAGCTCAACACTTACTAGTGGATAAGCTTCGTCGTCGTTTAATCACTCCCAACGATGGTGATACAAAAGCATCCACATTCTTATCCAATTTATCCGGCTTAATCACCCATGGCAAATACCACGCATTTTCCTCTTTCATGTTTACCTAGAATTAGAACACAAACTTTAGAAGATATTTTGCGGAGCAAAGCTGACAGCACTAAAACACATCAATAGTATGACTGGTATTTTACAGTTCTACACATGTACATTTACGCGACAAAAAACTAGGCACCTTTCACGCAATTATACTTTCGAACTCCAAGGCTGCTCATTCTTGCCTAGGAGAAATTGAAAAAGTCCGAATCGTCTCAAAGCCACGACTCTCTCGAATTATGTGTGCCGCAACTATTCCTAACCCAGCCAGTCACGAAATCTCAGTACAAGTTGAACCTTCATTGTAAACAGCGATTAGGTGTAACTAGTAACAAGACTACGCCCCACTTAATAAAGGAACAAGGTCGTAACGCGAAAAAGTGCTATTTGAAAGTGCAACTTCGTTCCGCAAAAAGCAGCTGGTAGCTAAACATAACTACTGCTCCGAACCTGCGCGCCTGTGAGTACACACTTCTGCTCTATGATTTTACTTCGAATTACAGAAAGTAATAGCTTTATGCCAATACGGATTCAAACAGAACAGAATAAACTCAAATCCCAAGTACTCGCAGCATATTGTTATTAAGAAACACGAGTTCCCGATGAAGCAAGAAAAATGTGACGATAGCTCTTTTTACACCTACATATTATATCGTTATACTAGAGAATGTAGGACTAAACCTCATTTCACCTGCTTGGAATTACGGACAAAAACTGGCAACCCAATCCTTTCGCTGCATCTATGAGGTTGCATGTGCCCTGTTTTGTTTGCTTTCTAGTAAACTGTGTGGTGATTTTGTGTCTTTCCGCTCAATGGTACGATCAGCATCGGTCAGTCATGACTTGAAAAGCCAACACTTGGACCGTTAAACAGGGCTTATCTGCTTCGAGCCCGTGCAAAGACGGCTTACCCCCGTTAACTGGTCTTGGCCATTAGCGTTCTTTGCTAGTACTTCCTGCCGTGCTAAAAGTTGTAAGTAGGGCTTTCGACCTGTACAATTAAGTGGATAACGACAGCGACCCGGATGTAAGAGACACGCGCTATTTGCAGGCAAATGTCTTTAGTATCCTGATTTCATTTTTGCTTTTCCTATCAAACAAGCCTACTAAGTCATATTACTTTACTATTGGTGTCTCTTATATTCGGGCTCCTTATTTTTCGGTTCGACTGTGCCTGTTTTCGTCAATAGCTGGATAACTTAATACTTGGGATCAGATGTTACAGTACGGAGATAATTCAATGGTTTCCTTGGAAATTACGGACAACCAACAAAGTAACAAATTCATACCAACTTTCCCGCACTAGTACGTTCAATGTTTAATCTATTTTTAGAGGTTGGCCATGAGTTCTTTTGTTACGAGTTCGTTGAATTATATTTCACTCTAAAACTCATTTTGTGCAGCTTGTCTTGTGTTTGAATGAGAATGCAGTATCAAGATGTCGAATATAATAAAAGGGACTGATAACGGGACTTTGTTACGAAAAGGTAACGTAAGACCAAGACAACAGAGGTAATAAAGGTCCTGCTCCAATGGCAGGTACAGGTATACAAGGAACAAGGCGAACTCATGGGTGCAGCGCTTGCAGGTGACCTCATAACAGGCTAAGAGGCCAACAACAATGAAAATGCCAACTAAACTTGGCTGGCCATTTTTCGCAATTTACCATACATCCTTCACGTGTGTTGTGGCGTCACTTTTGGCAAGGTACAGTAGGTAAGAAGAAGCTCACTCCTGTCAAGCTCACCTGCATGGGAAATGTTTGGTCGTACGAAAGGCAAGGAATGCAGTAACAATATTTTGACTGTCACATAGATGCGTTACTTATCCACACTGTGCAGTCACATATGTTTGTCACTCTCACGTGCTTTTTCCCAGTTCCAAAGCTCCCCGTCTCGTGAATAACAACACACGCACACACCAGACAAACGCCAACCAGTTGCTGAATGAACTGCATTGGGTAGTCACAATCCGGCAGACTGCGGGTTTTTCGGACAGAAACAAGGGAAAATGGGCGGTGCTCGTCCCACAAGTTTTTTTGAGGCGGTCACGCGGAGAAAGGCTTCAGACATACTGAATAGAACTTAACCATTCCCAATTGGAAAATTACGCTATGCTACAAGAAGCACCAGTTTAAAAACAACACTGTTTTAATTCCTAATAATAATCACAAGCAAGAGCAACCATGCTTGTCAGTTGACGACAATTGTTCAGAAAACACAGTTTTACTCTCAGTTGCGGTTAGACTACCGACGGCAAAAATATATAGCCTATATATAATAAACCGCTCTCTGTTGACTCAAGCAAACTGCATTGCTAATTTAACCAGGTTTTTTACATGGTCAGGGGTACTGCATTTGAAAAACGAACAGCTTTTGTACATATGACATGCAATTGAAGAAATGATCTACATTACGACAATAATGTTACAATTCTTACGGACTAATCTTGCTTCACTTTTGCAGTTGAAACTTAAATTGCATTTAAAATTTCTCAAAAAATAATAAGAATTGCATTATAGCTTTTCTGATAATGTTCAGTTGCCTGGTGAAATAGCAGAGAAATAGATAAATTAAAAAAAGGAGAGAGTTACCTACCGGTCAAGGCATCGTCACGAAGGACGTGACCCAACCGCCCTAAAATCTTTGGTCCATTAGTCTGGTTGAGAATAAACTACTACGATAACGGTCCGAACTTACCGAGAACCGGGCGGAAGTTTTCACTCGTCTCTCTTAAACATCTAGCGATCCTCCGAGAGATTCTAAACAAAACCCTCCCCCTCAAATGAGGAACAAGCTGAGGTTCAATAAACATGGCACTATGTACCGGGGGAACGAAACCGGAACTTGCAAGTCCCGCTTTTCTTCGCTTTGCTAATTCAGTAAGGTTGAAAAAAAAAAAATGCAGTAAAACATCAAGCGCCAAGTGATGAAAAGCTTAACCGGTAATACTGCAATTGTTAGCTCAGAATAATAAGCAGTAACGTAAGCACAACAAGCATGGCATCCCATGCTTTTCCAACCAAATTGCTCTGTAGTACGCTTCTTCTGGTAGGTATTCACTTTTCCCCGCCATCTTTCTCAGTTTTACCGTTTTTTTAAATATTTCTACGAGCGTTGGTTCTACTTCATGCAATATAGTGGCTCTTATAACCTACGTTCGCCAAGT
Source organism: Triops longicaudatus (assembly GCA_022885665.1). NCBI lineage: Eukaryota > Metazoa > Arthropoda > Branchiopoda > Notostraca > Triopsidae > Triops > Triops longicaudatus. The sequence continues at coordinate 41,667 of JAGQDJ010000254.1, read as the reverse complement.
TACCCAGTCCCCTGGAGTCATTTGACATGGGACAACTTATACGAACAGCGTGGCTTATTTCACTTCTAGGGTACAAAATTACATGTACCATACTACGACATGTGTGGGCTACTGGAATAGCTGTCGTGAAAAAGAACGTCATTCGAGTAGTTTTCCATGTTTTGCGGGTTCACTAGTGTTTTTTTTCCCTTCATTTAAATAAATATTTTTTCTTTAACTGCTACCTGGGTGTAGAACGTACTGCACCGAACAAAACAAGGTTTATATAGCAAATCGCAGAAGTGTAATTGAATCTATTGCGGCTGACTACCCATAGTGTTCAAGTGTTCAAGGGCTTAGACCAGTCGGTTACAAGATGAAAGGTCACGAAATTTAAAATTATTTCGTATAAGTACCATTGCATATTTAATGTAGAAGAATTGCCTATTACTTCGGAAGCGATTTGTCAGAAGCTCCTACTGAGCCTAATGAAGGTTAATTAGCCTCGAGAGGCATGATTAGACCTCTATGGCTTGCTATGAAAATTTTTGTCTTGCTCAGTACAGTAATTTTAATAAAAAAAATGGCCACAACAAAGCTCGCTTTCCTAACGCCACGGCAGTTGAGTTGTTGTGTCCCACTTTAGGCTCTCTGGAACGCTCCTGACTCGCATCGTCACTTTTCTTGCAGCGCCATGCCCTTAGCACAGGACGTTTTGTTGGGGCCGTCTTTATGGAAAATACTGTAGCCTACTTCTTAAAGGCCAAAGAGTTTTTTCGGTTCCCAGTGAGTTCGTTATAATGAAAGTTTACTGTACTCTATTAACTAAAACTGTTCATTTAAATCAGAGTCGCGAGGGGTTTTCATTGGATGGAACCCTTAATTATACCGACTGTAGAAGAGGGTAGGGACAAAAGTAACGTTACACGAAAGGAACAAAAGCCATAATTTTTGAACGAGAGGTTATTTGTCGTTGTGAAACATCACAGTCATGTTACATACCTTTATTCAATAATGTCTGTTTTTCCTAGTTTTTTTTCTTTAAAAAAAGAAATGGGTGATACTTTTTCGCCCATTGCGTTCACTACAGATGACCAAAAATTTCTACAAAATATTTTTCGAGCTCATCAAATGCAAGAGTATGTGAAAAGGAAGGAAATCGTAGTCAGTAGTTATTTTTACGGGAGATCTAGAAATCCCAGGACACCCGTCGGAACGATAGTAAGAGGCGATATTTGCTGTATTTTCCCATTTACTTATACAGCTTTTCTCAAAGTATATCATTTCTTGACGAAGATAAAGCTAGAATGTTCCAGTATTGATTGGGTCTGCAACTGCAAATTTTCGTTACGGTACGTTTAACGAATCATTAGACATTTTATTTTAAAATTTCTTATGGGAAAACACACGTTAAACACGTTGTTACTTTTGTATACGCGGGTTATACGGTAGTAACAAACCAGAACCTCCTAGTTTGCAGGCTAGTTTAACCTTATTTTAAGTTGTTAAGAAGCACACAATGGCTTAACAGAGAGCAGAAATACACCTGCATCTAGTGAATATGCATTCAGATGCTAGTTAAGTTCGTATGAGCAAAAACTGACAAAGCGCGAAATGTTGCTATTGTCCCTACCCTCCTCTACTTGACATTTTACCGATTCGCTTATGAAACTTCTTTACCAAATCGGCTTTTGGCCAATTATTGGGGGTACACCACCTAACCCTCCTAGCGATGCCCCTGATTTAAGTATCGACCTCAACTCTCCTGAACCTAATTCTTGTGTTTAAAAATTATTTTCTAATTTTTTTAAATCACCCCGCCCCGCAAATGGCCAAGAGGAGTTACTGCTCACGACACCCTCCCCTACGAGAACCCCTGCTTCTGAGTTAAATGGTAGATTTTCGTTTTCTGAGTTAAAACGATAAACCTGTTAGTACTTAGGCCAAAGCAATGCACAAAAAAACTTTTTATTTAATGTTTCCAATTTTAATTGCGTTTTAAAAGTTTATTAATGACTTTCTTTCTAGGTAGCTGATATTTGCATCACACTTTCATTGCGCGGATTTTGAGGAGTTTCGCAAAAATTGCAATAAACAAAACTTACGATGACGCTCGAAGTTTTTTTACGCAGCGCGTTTGAGAACATTGTTTCGAATAAATAAAACAGTAGCTGACACAAACCTTTCCATTTTCGAAAGCCGACGCACATAAGCTCAAGCATTACTTTGGATTCTTTCCGCTCCATTTCTATCAGAAATTATATCTGGAAAACCTTCTGGCTCATTCGCACCTACGCGAAAATTTCAATTTAGTACGGAAAGTGAACATATTTTCTCGAAGCTGCATTGTGCCCGAAATTGCTTTATTGTCTTACTATATTTTAAACGGAGAGAAATAGCAGATGAAACCTTAAAAATGAAGGACCTTTCTTCAGTTTTTAACAACTTTTGCCCAGTTTTACTTTTACGTTGTGTACAAAATTTGTTTTCTTTTGTGCTCAAATTTGTTTTTGTTTTTAATTTCTTCACCAGCTAAATCATTTGAATCTAGTGATCCTCGCAATTTACGCGGTAGATCGGTTCCATGAAAATACAGCGTGAACAGAAACGCGTAAACTGAGAGTTTTTTAAACTCCTATCATTACTGGAAGCTTTTAAAGAATACTGCAAATCACAAAAGTTAAATGCTGCCTACTCAACACGACTCGATATATCGGTCTTCTACTCCAGCAAAACTGCATTTTCGATAGTGCTTCAAAATATTGCTTTTTAAGAGCCAAAATGTTAAAAATATGTTAAAAATAAGCAAGAGTTTTAATTTTGAGCTAGAGTACCCTGTTTCGTGTAATTTTAGCAAAAATGTACTGAATTTCCGACCGCGTTAACGTGAAACCGCGTAAAACGAGCACGCGTAAATAGGGCGATCACTGTATAGGTACAATTCTTCTTCCAAATAACAAAATATATAATACTGAAAAGACAAACTTTACGAGCATAAGGCACTTGTAAAACACGAAGATGCCCAGGCACCGTCACATTCATTATTGCAACTTATTGTAACAATAAAATTGCTATGATGTTTTTGTCCCTTCGAGGAGCTTGACCTGTTTTTCGCACTGCGTGGACCTGCTGCCCGCATGCATTGTACCCATTTTTCCGTACTTTTTTTTCTAGCAATACTGTGCTTACCCTTTTAAAATAAAAGTCTTTGCGTGAATTGCGAAACAAGTCAGCTACACGATTCCAGTTTTTCACCTCTTGGCTGAATATGGCTCCATGTAGAATGTGCCAATTAAGATTTACCCCTTCCTTGACAAATAGGATACGCTTCTCGTAAATTTAGCCAATGCCGACCGATAAGAGACGATGCTCACTTCTACGTGCCGATTTCTAACGAAACCTTACTTGCATATTCAAAGCTGTGAACTAGAACGCATTGCATCATCAAACGACGAATCCGTGCTAAATGGTGACACAGGTAACAGCACCTGCCAATCCTTCCGCAGGTTCATCACATATCCAGGAAACATACCAGAATTCTAATATTTTGGTGCAGTACCTTGCCTACAGTATCACGCAAGTTAACATATACACACGAGTGACATTTATCCTGTCCGAGTAACAAGTATGCTGGGCATCTGAAGGAGATACCCATCAACATATAATGGATTGTGATCTTCAATAAGTTACCATCAGAAAATAATCCAATGAACTACAAATTCATAAAAGAAACGAATTCATCATACCCACGATAATGCCCGTTTTCTCAACATGAATATAAAAAATAAGATAAAAAGAATAATTACTGAAAAAGAAGTAACAAAATAACTCAAACGTTCGTCACAGCCCTTAAATTATTTCTTTTTAGAACATAATGATGTAAAACGAAGTTTCTGGTTCACAGGTAGGAAAATTTTAACGATAACAATCGGTTGTTTTCATAGCCCTCTGCTTCCCATGCCATTTTTGCAAGAAACAGCTATAACTTTTTGTTTAGACGATTTCTGTCACGACTGCTATACTTCATAACTATCATCACTACGCTTTCACCCAGAAATCAGCTTCAGTTTTGATTCGCGAATCAAAGCTAAAAATAATTTAATGGCCTTCATTCTTGTTGAAATATGTTCCGTTCATACAATTATCAAACGAATGAGGAAAGAGCAGGAAAAACAAAGACACAATAAATTGTTTTACAATGGTCACGCACGAGGACCTCAATAAAGTTGTGAAACGCAATGGGTGAATTCTAGGCCTTGGCACTAGTGCTATAGGCTCTTACAATGGTTTCACCCATGTTTCACCATTTTTCATTTTACGCCATCCTTAGAAACTTTTTGCAACATACTAGATAAAAAACCGTAACGGTCCCGTCGTCAAAAGGGAAAAATGACCGAACACAAAAAATGAACGAACGATACAAAAGATAGAAAGAAAAAAGATCAACATAAGTCATCATAGCTACAGCGTGCATTTCACCTTGCGTTTTACACTGTTAACCATCTGATGACATAAAGGTGTTAGGGGTTTTCATCCCTTCCAGTTCTTTTATCTGCTGTCGCAAAAACAAAATCCTGCAACGCAAAAACAAAAAAGAATTTAGCACGATGGAATCATAAAAATCATTCACAAATGTTTGTTCACACCTACGACATATTGTAACAACTTCGGTTATGTTTGCTCCATAGAGCGGAATAGTCAATGAGATCAATCAATTAAAACGACTGAAACAAAAGAACGGCAAAACTAGTCTATATTAAAATAACCTAACACACCAAGCTTAGTTTTGCTTTTTCCAATACAACTAACTACTAACACCGTATAACTAAGTATGAGTACAGTACTCTGCGTTCAAAACGACACAACTAATGGACCTACATTAGCCGCACAGAAATGGACAAAACACAGAAGTTCCCACTGAGAAAGACTTCCGCCGGTCACAAAATTTATGAAGTTTGGGACACAACTCATACAAGTGGCCTGGTGTTAGCACAGGGTCGTTTGCCTAGCTTTTTTTATAGCGAGTGATATGTGCACTGCGCTTCAAGTACCTGTACTCGAGAACAAATCATACGCAAATACGTGAACTTCGCAATAAATCGGCATGCACTTAATATTGGGTTCCACTGGACAACCTAGAAATGTGTTAAAGCTTTAGTCGAAATTGATCGTACGAAACTTAGGATATAAAAGTAGCCGGTTGTAAGAGAACCTTCTAACGCGAAGTAAATCACTAGTCCTACTAATTGCTACACGAAAAAAAAAAAAAGATGAAGCAATTTTCTTGGCTTCTCTTCCTAACAACTCAAGTTCACTGCGGCAATCAATGTTTAGCAAGAGTTATCACTTGTTCTAATTTATACATTCTTAACTTTCAGCTTACAACTTTCTTTATTCTTTGCGTGTGTGTATCTAATGGTATCGTATTTACATTCTGTCGTAGGTGTAAAAACAAAAACGTCATAGTCACCTTTGTTCTTGAAGGGTGGCTTGTATATCAGCGACTCGTACTAAGGACCGTGCCATCTTTAAGTCCGCTGATATTTTCGTATTATGCAAATTGCCCAAGGTCTGACCTTCTTCTGCAATTTTCTGGCACTAAATACCGACAATTGATTACTTCCATCCCTTTAACTTCCAATCACTATAAAAAAAAATACCTGTTTTTCGATCTGCTCAGCAGGCCAGCCAGTAACGTGCGCAGCTAAGTCTGGACGAAAATGGGAGGCTAAACTGGGTGTCAGGGTCAGAGACGTGACGGCCGGCCGCAGTCCTACCGACGCAGCTGAAAGCGAGCTTAAGCTCGAGCCGGAATTCGCTACAGAGAACCAAAAACAATAAAACTTTAACCCTCGCACGTTGATGACTAAGATGCGACAGATTACCTCGCCGGAGTTCCATTGGTTCAACTCTGGAATCATGTCTTTCTGAATGGGTCGGTGTCGGAGGCCCTCTACTGCCATCCTGGGACTCCAGGACTTCCACTTGCAGGGCTGCTTGGCCAGAGACAGTACCATTGACCGTCCCAGCCGCTGCGACCGCAGCTTGTGATGATAACAGTAGGGCAGTTTGCAAGGTATGTAAAGCTTCTTGGGCCGACAAGTCTTGCCCATGCAAAGCTGGTAGGCCTACAAAGCCGCCCATGGCCAGGTTATTGGCCAAGCGGGACAGGCTATTCGTGCCAGTATTCGTCAAATACTGCGGCAAAGACGCCAACGAGACGGCCGTTGAAGGTGACGCAAAACCTTGAAGCCCGGAGGGTGACGCCATCGCTTGAGAAGCGTGACCTGAGCCTGACGATGGGCCCAATTTGACCGTCACGGGCTGAGTTTGCGAGGACTGGGAGGTGGGAGTGGAGGGAGGATGGGATAGGAGTCGAGGAAGGGCGTTGGCCAAAGGAATTGTAGAGGAAGAAGGCCCGGGTAACGACTGGGTTAACACGGTGGCGGTAGGTGTCGACGGAGTGGTTGAAGGAACCGTCAAGGGTGCCGACGCTTCTGAAGTCGGCGTGCTTCCGGAAGGGGAGACGTCCAACTCGGCGCGGTCTAGAAGATTTCAACAACAAAACTCAGCCTTGCTGCCGTTTTTTTTTACTTTGTAACTTAACCCTATTTCAAAGAGTCTGACCGTCCTTTCTTAAAGGACTGGGCCTTCAAAAGCACGGCGGGGAAAAGAAACTAATAGCGAATTCAGTTGAAAAAAAGTGCGCTCTCAGTTTTCAAACTCAGCAACTCATTGCGCTTAAAAAACTCATGTTTTTCAGTTTTTGAAACAAAGCGCGAAATTCTGCACTTGAAAACTCAGTGCGCACTGGTTTCCCCGACTGATTTCGCTTTAAGACTTACCGTAACTCTGTCTCCGGAAAGTTTTCTCTTTGTCGTGCGCATTCCTGGTAGCCTCCCTGAGATCCACGCCCGACGTGCTCGGCAAACGGTTGTGGTTGCTATGATTGGAATGTCGTTGGTCATTGTGCACACTGCTACTCGAGGAGGATATTCGGGAACGTTCTCGCTCTCTTTCCCTCTGCTCTGACCTCTCGGATGTGCCTCCACTGCTTTGGGATTGAGCAGAGGAAGAAAGTCTGTCACGATCTCGGTCGCGATCCCGGTCGCGATCTCGGTCGCGTACGCGGCTCTGGGTTGAGCCTCGGTCCCTATCGCGGTCTCTGTTTTCGCGATTCTCTCGCTCGCGTTCGTACTCGAGCCACTCACGAGGCTTTTCCCACTGAGACACTTCTGTTTTGCAATGGTAATAGTATTTCTTTCCCGATGAACTGACATGTTCAGTCCAGTCTCCCACACGCACAACCTTGTCTCGTTCCTTATCTTTGTCCCTGTCGCGATCCTGCAAAGAACCAATAGTATTCAGAAGTACAGAACACAGGCGGAAAAGGAAGGCACACTCACCTCGCCAGACCGATCATGGTTGGTACGTCTCTCTGTGTCGCGTGTGTCTCTGAATGACCTCTCTTTGGGCGAACGAGTATCATCTGGCAAATGAGAACGATGAACTTAGTGATGTTCACGTCTGACGCATAATTTGATCTGCTTTACCTCTATCTTTTTCTCTAATTTTATAGTCCCGTCCTTCGCGGTCTCTTTCCCTTTCTTTGTCGCGCATCCTCTGCGAATACGAGGCTTTATGCAGCTGCTGCGGCTGGTTATGTGGACGTTCGGACCGGTCAGGTCGCTCACGGGGACTTTGCGACCGAGAATCAGGGCTATCCGACCGTCGCGAAGGTTGAGAGCTTCCATTGATGTTGCTACTGGGTGACTCGCGGACCCGATCGTTGCTGTAACGATCGCTATAGGAGCTTTTACTGCCTGATGCATATTTAGATCCAGACTGCCAACACAAACAAACAGGTTTATTGTTTAGAGTAAATCATATACTTAATTCCTCCCAGGACGATATAATTACGAGAAAAATAGTAAAAAGTACTGTGTTGCTAAACTTACAAATCTTCTCCCAAATGTTCCAAACTGTCTACGCACGCAGAAGAAAGGTATAAATAACAGAATAAATTTGGAAAGGTAGTTGGAAAGCTAATTTCAAAACGAGAGACTGAGTAGTATTTAAACAAATGCTCGAAAAATCTTGGCGAAAAGTAATAAGGTAGCTAAATTAATCTATTTCGTAAGGGACTGAGTTCATCGACAAAGTCTTCCGAAGCTAGGCTTTTAATTTTTAAGAGAGAAAATGCTCAACAAAGACATTGGGAAATAGTCATGCAAATTTTTGGTGATAAACGGTAAAAAATAAGAAAATGCATTGTTATATACCTGGTACGGATGGGACTGGTGCCTTTCAAAGTACCTGTAAGATACACAAACAACAAGACATATTAGACGAAATGTAAAAGAACAAGTAAATTATTTCCCCCAAAATAGGTCAATACTTGAGCTTGTCCATGGATAAGCCAAACCCCCCAAACAAACATGGCGGACAAGGCCAAGTAAGCAAACGAACCGATTTTGACAGTTGATTATTAAATGAGAATGTCACATAAACCCCACAATTGCTGCCGATTTCATGGCATCAGTAACGTACCCATCTTCGACTCGGGGTTTCCTTGCATGCATCACCATTAATACCGATTACAGAAGGAAGAAATAGAGGCTGGGTCCTCAGCCCTTTCTTCCTTCCATGAACGCCAAGTCACTATTAACTTATTCGAGCGCTGGGTGGCAGTGGCAGCACCTGAGGTTCCCGGTTCCACAGAAAAAGCGGGAAAATCACCGATTTCAAAAATTCCTATTGCTCTTTATTTCGCGTCTTACGTTACAATATTGTTGACTGTAGCTGCATGTCAACTTGGTGAATTTACTTTGAAACCAGAAAGTTGGCATGAAAAAATTCAAAACTTCCAGCACCTTGGTCCCATTAAAAGGAAAGAAAAGCACCAGTTTCACATGACACCCAAGTACTGTACAGTGGCTGTACTGCGTCTTCATCGTTTCTCACAACGAGGGATACTTGGAGTTCCCGTCTATCCAATTTTTTAAATGCGAAGTTAATTGAGTTGAATGGAAATATCTGCTATTATATCCTTCTGCTTACCTGACTTGACCTGAAAATAATAGCACTGGACCACAAAATAAACCAATAAAACATTGAACTCAGGTCGTCTTGAACGCATAGTAAGCCTGGACGAAAATTTTCAAAGGAGTAGTTTTGAAGTTTGTCAAAATATCTTCTTGTCCCTGTTCTTGTTCCGTATATTTATTTCCTTCACACTGTGGACCAAGACGTGCAACTCTTGAGGTCTCAAGCGTTCGAACGCTGACAAATCTGCCTGGGTAACTTGTTGAGTTGATCTTAGTTAACTTGAACAGAAAATGCATACCTTTTATGTTTGACTTGATGTCATGCAATTCGATTAACTACTTCAGAGCAGACTTCATTTCACTTCATTTGAAAATTTAACTTTGAATTTACTTGGGCATCAATTAAATTCTAATCCGATTTACACGGACAGACTGCAACAAGTGCAAACTCGTCACTCAAGGTTATGGTTACTTGAGGCTCAGTAAACTCACTCGTGTAAACTGCACACTTGCGGCACATCGCTGGCCCCCTGCAACGAATTTGTGGCACAAGCTACACATAATTGCCCCCACGAGCATTTCGACCTGCCAGTCGAAGTTCCAACATGCCGTAGTATACAATTGATGGAGCACAGCAGCGCTTCGGATCTCGCTTGTTCTTCGTCTCATTTTCTTCGCCAGAGACGTGAGAAGTGATTAGCTGTCCTTTAAGAACGAATGTGACCTAATTTATTCGTGTTATCTTTAGGTATTACTTATTAGGTAAACCTCGTGAACGTCGACGAGACATTGAAGAAAGATTCCGTCCTCTTCAGGTCTGGCTAGAACAGCATAGCCGTTTTCCCTACCCAAGCTACGATGAAAAGGTACGCTTGGCGGAAAAAAGTCATATGACAGTTGCACACGTAAGGGATTACGACTTATTTATCTTCAATTTCACGTCTTAGCGCAGTGGGGAGTTCGAATTTACCCCCTACATTCTAACACGAATACACACTTCAACCCCCCAGCAGCGCAACAAGTCACAACTTGCTCAACCGAATTTCACTGCCTTGCACTGTAGGTTACGAACTGGTTTGCGAATGCTCGACGGAGACTCAAGTTAACTTACCCAGATACCGAGGACGTACAAGAGAAGGGAGGACGAATAGACTGGGCAACGAAAATCCAAAACGCCACACAACAAATCGCTGTTTCCAAAACAGGTGCAAATAAACTGTAATCATTCCGACACACAATTTCTCTAAACAAGCAAATGCTTAAGGTCGCAAGCGTAAGGAGATGACGAATTCCAGTAAAACATTGCCGGAAACTAATCCTGAACCGAATACCAACACAGGGACGTATGTGGAACGTCAAAGTACTGAGAAACGATCGCAGATTAGCCCTCGAAAATTTAAATCCACCATTATTGACAGATACCTCAGTGAGAACGAATATACCGCTGGCGAACACATATCTCACCCAATTCAATCTTAGCTTATGTTTATACTATTAATCTTCAACTCTTGACGCTATATTGTTTGTTTGTATGCTTGCCTTGGCTGCAGCTTACTGGTTGAGTGCCACCTAGTCCTATTCTTTCAAAAAAGTTGCATGATTACCTAATTTGGCTTCATATCCAATGAACAATCAACCAATTACAAGCGTAATATTTGTGTTCTGCTTATGTTTTTCTAAAGCCATCCTTATATGTTTAGCCTTTTATTGCAATTACTAAGCATTTGTAGGATTTCCTCATGACTTTAATACAAGTTGTGACATTAAGTTTTGGATTCACTTTGGCCCTCTAGTTGTCTGGAATGCTGTTCCAAAGCCTGGGCTAAAGTTTGCTGGTGATAGGTAAGGTTTTGAGAAATTCTTGATGCAACAGCTCCTAATATAGAACATAGCTCGCCCCGTACGGCGTCAATACCAGGCAGCTGGCTGTACCATAGCAACTGATCCCGGTTCAATAGCTTCCCGTCAACAAATCCGCCTATTGCGAAAATTGATGTTATACAACAAAAAGAGATGAAGTTTTTAATAGGTACAAAAATTACCGAGAAGTACGAAGGTTGGCATTTTCTTATCTAGCTTAAACAGTTTATGCACTGAAGCTTCTTTACTAAATAAGAAACCGGTGTGGGTCTCGAAAAGCTGCAGAATAGGTTCGTAAGGAGTTGAACTTAAAGCAAGACGAGCGATTTTCTTGCCCCGTTGCTCAAACCGCATGCCATGCGGATGTAGCAAATAACGCACCTTGCTCAAGTCTTCCGCAGTTGTCGAGTTCATATGATACACAGCAATAAGTTTCGAATTATTGAACTTATTTAACAAGTCTCTTGCCAGAACCTTTTCATATTGCGTGGGCTAAATAACAAAACAGATATTAAATATGTGTATTTATACTAATAATTATAAAACATACTTCAAGCGAGGCTGAGGCGTTGGTCTGAGATATTTTTCCGCAAGCTTCATAGAGGGGTATTTGTTGATCCGGCAGGACGTAGAAAGGTTCAATCAACTTTAGCATTCGTGCTTTCTTCCAATGAGGAGGCGCTGGTCTTTGAATATTAACTTGTCTGGTTCTCGTTCGACATGAGTTTACCATGATGTTACATGGTCTCAGTAGACCTATAGGTGAAGGAATTTAAAATGTAAGTTAGTTCTATATCTAACATTAATCCTACTCTAAAAACCGCTTTTTTTTTTTTACCTTGAAGAAAACGAAAATCACTCATGTTTTGCAGGCCCTTAAAACTGAAAACTAAGAATGCTCGTAAAGAGTGAAATGCGAAACGGTTGAAAGCGTGTGAGGTATATAATTAAAACCGTTGAACAGAAAGCTATTATTTTCCCTCATGCTTACGTTGTTTTTTAAAACCCAAATTCAGCAGATTATATTTAAAACTGTAAAAGTATTTCCCAATTTGTTATATTTCACGTGTACTTCGCAGAGCAAGGAAAACATCATTGCAGACAACTCAGTAGCACTATCGCACCTAGCTTAGGTCGCTGAAAGCAGTCTCATATTGCTTGATTGTAGTGGAGTAAGATAGTTTCTAGTAGTACAAAGGTAGCAAGGATTAACTGTCTGATATTCCTATCAGTTTTTCGTCCAGAGGACCGTATAATTCGCATATACGAATTTCCTATATGTTCGGGTGCGCTAAACTGCCATGCGATGTGTACCAATTTAACTTGTTTTATGTTTTTGGGTTTATGTCGCATTTTTTTTTAACATTCTGAAAAAACTACAATATGAAGTGGACAGCCTTGGTTGTGACTCATAAGAAGGCATCGGATGAATGGTGTGATGCTTTCACTTCAGGTTTGTGCCGACCTGTCATATTTCTTTCAGTTAGTCCACTTTTCTGTCGCGGGGTTGTTGCCTACTGTGTATGCCGAGACCATGTATTCATTATTATGATAGAACGTAATCGGGGAAAGTCGAGGAAATGTAGGTAGAAAGGAATTATTGATCAATGCTGTGCGAATTCATTGAACATGCGCTTTATTTTTGCCTTTCATAAATGAACTATTTTTTTCTGCGTCTAGAATTACGATCCCTGCATAAAAAGCAGCACTTGGGTCAATTCGAGCATTTGATTATAGTCGAAGACCCCTCGGGAGCTGTGGGAAGTGGAGGAGCCACGTTAAATGCCTTGCTCGTAGCAGTTGAAAAGCTTTGTGGTCTCTCCGGCCTGACGACTGTAATTGGTCTTTTTTAACCGTTTGCCAAACAAAGCTTAATGAAGTTCGGTATATTGTCTTAGGTCACAGCTGACATTCTTAAGGAATCCCGGATACTAATAGTACATCAAGGAAGGAACAGTTGGTATTTTCCTGCTGGAAATGCATTTTTGCCCTTGCAAGAACGAGCTGGCGGGCCTGTCACTAACCTAGAAAATATAGTAAACAAATCTACGCAGTTAGCTGCCCGCGGTGCGTCCGGTATTTGGATTGCTAGCACGGATATGATTCTCCGAGGATCTGTAATTTTTAATTGTCTTCCTTTTTCTCCCAGTAAAATAAAGAGACATTTCTGATCTAGATAGAACCTTTGGATTGGCCAGAGTTTCTTGCAGACGCGTTACTTTTAACTGTACCTGTTAGCGAAAACCGGAATTCCTATCTGGGGAATGTACACTGTAAAGAAGGCGGACTAGTGGAGAGGGTCAGCTTTGGGGGGAATGATGAAATAGCAGAGAATATCGTAGCCGGGCTTGTGTACATCTCTAGTCCGTTAGCGGAAGTCTTGCTAGAGCTACACACGATGTACCCTTTGGACTGTTGCACGTATTTGGGCGAAGACAACGGCGCACCACCCCTGAAGGTAGAGCATATTTTATATATAAGATCAACTGTCCATTTAGGTATTTGAATAATTATTTTCTATTTGTAGCTGTCGCTTTTCTTCGATTTGTTATCACCGTTGTGGCTTGAAACCAATAGAGTCCAGTATATACAAGGAATATATGGAGATAATTACGATAAACTGTTTGGTGTACATGATCGTGAAAACGATTTGCTGTTAAGGGCGAGGTACATTTTCCACGCAAATATTTCATGTGCATAAGAACTTTGCAAATACTTATTTGCGTATTTGGTGAAACAGATCGATTATTTGGGATCGTGTGAGTGGATTCAAGTTAACAGCTAAACGGTTGGATTCATTGAAACATGTTTACCTCACGGATACAGCCAGTTTGTCAAATACGCTTTTTGCTACTGTAAGGAACATTCTCGTCGACAATTCCTTACCAGCTTGGCTGAATTCGTTTGTGTCCAACATTTCCGAAACTAACATAGCAAATTTGAAAAATGGTTTCTTAATTAATAGCTGTGTTGGAAGTCAGCCGAAAGAAGTGCAAAAAATCGCACTGATCGGAACAAGCGCTAACGTAGACATGGTATTTTTTACACGAAATAACAATTAACTCTTTCCGTCCTAACGTTGGAGTTAGATGCCGGACTTGCGTGTAGAAACAGCTGTAATTGGCTACAACATTTGCTACAGTGGAAAAACTGTCGAAGCTTACGCAATTTTGCACTGGAACGATATTCCGCGCAAGGACGTACACAATGGTACGTTCTTCAGCGTGCCATGGGCGGAGTATCTCCAAAGAAAGGGAATTCGCTATGAAGACCTGTGGCCGTGTACTGAAAGTAAGAGTTTCCTTTGCTACAGTCGAAGAATCAAATTTATTTTTATCAATCTTAGCTCGTGAGCTATACACTGCCAAGCTTTTCTGCCTGCCCACGACTGTTACGCATCGCAAGAACCTTCTGTGGTTGCAGGACGTATTCGATACATCACGACTGGAGATTTGGAGGCAAAGCATCAGGTTTTCTATGGAAGATTTTATGACAATGTTGGATCCCCAAATGACCCTCAGACAACTACGGAACACTTACGCAAATGTCATTATGGGGTGTATTGAAAGCTTTCAGAAGCCTCCTTTGTGCGCTTCCTTTTTACCGGACTTCCGCACTGCTTGTACAGAAGGTTGGGCACTGGATCTTTTACGCATAATGGATAGAGTAGCTGCTCGAAGTCCAAGTGGTCTATCAGCAAAAATGTTGGCATCGCAAGCAGATTTGTTAGGTTGTATGGCGGGAAACGAAGCTGGCCTGCGAAGTGGACCAGCCGCCAATAAGGGGTGGAATAACGCGTTTTACCTTTTGGAGGTAGTAATCCTTTGCACAGTAATTACGGTTTCACTTATTAGCCTTTCCTTGTAGTATGTGTCCATTGAGGAGGGAGTGCTGGCCATGGCTGAGGAGAGGCAATTCTGGCTGAATCATCCTAACAAGATTTTGCGAGCGGCAAGGCATTACGAGCGAGCGGCACAAATTCTTATCCGGTGTACTGTGAAAAGTGTCCGTGAACAAATCACGTTAGGGCCATCGACTGCTCAAGTTTCACTGAACACCTGGATACAGGCTGAGTGCCCTGCTAGAATAGATCTACAAGGAGGATGGAGTGATACTCCACCAATATGTTACGAATTGGGTGGCTCGGTGGTCAATTTGGCCATTCTAATCAACGGGAAAGTCGGTTTACACTCAACATTAGTTTTTAAATGGCTAATTGCGAAAATTGGGGTAGTAGAAACCTATTGGTGCTAAAGCAAGAAAGATTGCTGACCCTGTAATAAGGCTGGTTTTGGGCGAAGAAGGCGCAGAGCTTGTTTCAGAAATAACTCTCAGGTCAACGGAAGACGTCTTCTCTTTCAACAATCCTTCGTTGCCTGGGGCGCTTTTCAAGGCTGTTATTGTGTGTGCAGAAGTGGTACGGTTAGACGGAAGCTCTCTTGAAAGTCAACTTGTCGAGGTAATTTCGACATATAGTGTGTAAGATCTTCACTGTACACTCTTAAACTCCCTATGTGCAGAATTGTGATGGTGGTTTTGAACTTTGTGGATGGTCGCGTTTGCCGCAAGGTTCAGGGTTGGGTACAAGTAGCATTTTAGCGGGCTGTTTGTTAGCTACAGTATGGACGTTGATGGGAAAGTCCTACACGAGAAGCACTCTTATTCATGCGGTAAAGAGAACGCGTATTTAATCTGGATTGAAATAATAAGTCGTAAATCTTTTTCGATAGGTTCTGTATGTTGAGCAATTGATGACGACCGGTGGTGGTTGGCAAGACCAGGTCGGTGGAATCATGGGCGGAGCCAACAGAGGCTGGTCACACAGTAGCGCGAAAGTTTATGTGGGTATTGACCCTATTGAGTTGACTGAAGAGATGGTTTCACTGCTAAACGAACACTTGATTTTGATACACACTGGGAAAGTTCGCCTTGCGAGAAATTTGTTACAGGTAATATTTGTTTTGGAAATCCAGTGTTTATAACCAAACGAGCTGCATGTACTGTTCTATCCGCTGCAGAACGTCATAAGAAATTGGTACGCGGGAGATCCCGAGACTTTGCGATGCTTTTCTTTACTTGTTGACAATTCGCTTCTTGTTAAAGATGCTTTCAGACAACGTAAGAATTTATACAGTTTTAGCTACTGAGGATTGGCTTATTTTTATTTCTCTCCTTGGCGTTCGGTAGAAAATTTGTTAAAAATTGGAGAGCAGCTAAGTATGTACTGGGAACAAAAGAAGTTGTTGGCGCCTGGTTGCGAACCAGCGATTGTAAAAACAATGATGGATCTTTTTCGTCCCCATATGTACGGTCAGGTACAATATGTTTTTCCCTTCTTTTCAAAGTTTTTCTCTGTGATAGCTCTCTATTCACAACGTGCACTATACTTTCCTTAGAGTTTGTGTGGAGCGGGGGGTGGCGGGTTTATGGTTGCGATATCGAAGTTACACAACTTCTCCAATGAGGCTTTAAGTCTTATACGGAACATAGCGGTATGCAATAATATTTGAATTCAGACGTTTGTTTTTTACCAAAAATTTACAGGGAAGCGAGGGTATTTTGCTATATAATGCCAGCGTCGATACAACTGGCATTGAAGTTCGTGTTGGGGACCAGAGATTGGACATTCCGTGAAAGAATTCAATCGGCTTACTCAAAGCTTCACTATTTTAAAGTAATATTCCATATTTAAATTATTCGTTTTCCAGAAGTGTTACATTGCACCAAGGGTACAAACTGTTTGGCAATTGTTATAGACTACCAGGAAAAGGTTGTTTTTTGTTTGTATTTTATCCAAAGACAATACAGCATCGATTGGGAAAATAAGAACAGCGGGGACGAAAAAAAAACTGTTTGAACTGGAATTGAATTTAGCGTCTGCCACGACCGCGAGTTCCCCTACCGCGACCACGGGCCCTTCCGCGGCCTCGGCCTCTTGCTGCGCCTAAGAAATTTAAATGCACATTACAATAGTGTTATTAAATGAAGAAATACGGAGTGTAGTATGTACCTCCTCTTCCAGCGTCCTTCTTTTTGGCTTTGGCTTTCGGACTGTCATCCAGAAGGAGAGTTTCTAATGGTAGAGAATCCGGAAGGATGTAGTATCTAATGTTGTTGCCTCGGATGCTCAGCGTTTCTAGTTGAACAGGGTCTCGTCCTTTGACAGTCATCTTTACAGCTTTCAAGTGTGTGTTCATGGCAACATCCACACCTAATGAACGAAACGTTTAAGCTAGTGATTACGAAGAAAATACACTACAAGCAACTGACCAGTAATAGTGCCATGGACTTGTGTTCCGTTTTTCAGTTCGATAATCACCGTTTCATGGCTAAGCTTCATCAAAAACCTGTAAACAAGGGAGAGTGCATATTATACAACTGAAGAACAATAGGCTGAAGAAGTTTACCGGACAAGCTTCATGATGCTATTATTAATTATGTTTTTCTATGTTAGTTTGTACAATGTTTCTTATTGTGACTATAATACAGCCAAAATGTTTTAGTTGAGCGTTGCTTTGGCGCACACGATGCGAATTTTCACTTGGACGCCGGCACCATCGCGCAGGAGCCACTGTCAATGTGCTGAGCTAAACTCCAGGGGCGACAAATCACTAATATTTTCCTGTCTTAAATATTCTTTAAATAAATATTTGTAAGAAAAAATAAAATAATTGAAAAAGTATATGATAATTATTTTTAACTCATTCTAGTAATTAACTCCTTGAACTGTCAATGCTGCCGCAGTAGACAATTCAACGTCAGTTGTGGCGGGAGCCAAAGGTAAGCAGTACACGCTTCTGACCCATGTTTTTTCGTGCAACGGCTGCTTAGAAGTCTTCGTGGTGGTGTTTTAAAGCGTCTAACATGGATTCCACGTCGTCACACGCCAGTGTGGATACAGCAAAGATTTTGACTAATTCTGCGACAGTTTCAATGGATTCTACGAAACACGGACGTGCCAAGGGACGTACGTTGAAGAATTCAGAACAGAATGTGGCAGTCGCGTCAAAGGTATGGATATATTTAAGTTATCTTTTGCATTCGTGATGCAAAAAAAAAAGCTTTTTGGAATCCATAAGGACAAAGTAAACTCAGCGTAGTTTGTTTTTCATTGTTTGTTAGCTATTCGGGTGCTGGAAAATAAGAGCCCCCCCCAAACAAAAATAAAATAAAAGAGCCCACGTAGTGGAAAGGAGTTGATATTTTAGTTAACCGCTAGGTGGTAAGCTCAAGCTGCAAGCTATTAGACAGACGTTCGTTTGAGGGTTTTAACCCCCCGACAATTTTATTTTATAACGATGACCATAGGCAAATATTGAATGTCGAAAAAACCTGCAAATTAAAAACCCCCAAAACCCCACGTAACCGCCTTCCAAAATGGTTACGGGAGTAATTGGATGGTTAACATTGAATAGTTTAACATTAGAGTTCAAATTAGGTGGTTAGCGTTAATGATTAGCGTTAGATGGTTAATACTGTATGGGCTCCTTGGTCCTGCACTCGGCTATTCGCCATCCGTTATTGTGAAGAAAGACTGGTTAGAATACAAATGTGTGAAAAGAAAGGTCACCTACTAAATGCATTAACAAGCTGTATTAACATTACATAACACATTTTCTTTTTAGGAGAAAAGGAAGGGTTTGCAGATTTTACAGCCTTCGGCTGGAAAAGAAGGGGGCTTGGTTTCTGGGTCTGGGAAAATCTTGCATCTTTCACCAAAAAAGGGTAGCAAACCTGCAGCAGCAAAATCGAGAAAGTCACTTCATTCCGCGACCGAAGTAAAAATTGTCCCTAGTCAACGTATGAATGTATCCAGAGCAGAATCGGTTTGCCACATTTTCACACAAACTGACGATAACCAGGAGAGCGCTACTAGTGACCAAACCGATGCCTTAAGCTTAATGACCGGTGGTTAGTATAATCTTTTTTTTTTCTCTTCGAACCGTTTTTAACTTAATGCTTATTTGCTTATTTGTTTCAAAGAGGTGGTGCCAGCTGAGTATTGGAAAGTGTTGGCTGACCGAAGACAAGAAGCTTTACATCAAGCACTGGCGGAAAATGAGGTATTATCTGAAAAGCTAGCGGAAATGTCTGATAAGCTGGAAAGAGCCGAAGCAGAAATTGAACTGCTAAAGCCGTTGGCTGAACAAGCTCAGCACTTGGCTGCTATTTTGAAAGTAAGTTGTTTCTTACAGTACTTCTCTTAATAATGTCTTTTCTTAGGATCTGAGCGGTATTGACGGAGATGAAGCAAGCGACTGAATCAGCAGCTTAAAAGTTTGATTGATTTCGTGTGCATCTCCTAAGAAGCAGGCTGAAAGTAAACGTGACGGATATTTTAATTTGTATGACAAAAGCTTTGTGTAAATTTTCATTGATAATATGACGAACCAATACAAGGGTATTATTTATATGTACGAGCTGTGATAGAAAAATCTAGCTGTAGAAATTTTACTGCGCTACACTTAGTCACACAATTGGCAAGCATTGCAATGTTATGAAGTCGGAGACTAAACATTCTTTAACGGTGGTTGACAGTTTCAATACAATTTTCTATAGTTAGACTTTTCCTACCTTTTGCCTTGCAATGTCAATTGTTCTTTTTGTTAGTGACAATGGTGTTAACTTGCTAAATCAACTTTTCTTTTTGGAATTTAAAAGCGTGAGTACTCACTGAAATTTTTCAACCCCATTACCCGATGTTCACTGTGTTGTGACGTAGATTATCACAACAGCAAAGTCTAAAACTAATGCAAAAGCATTCGAGCGAAACAATGAGTTTCTATTAAAAGGAAGATAAAATAGCCAGTTTGCTAAACTTTTTACGGATCAGTCTTATGACGCTTTGAAACTTCAAGAAATCCTCTGTTTGTTCAATATATCAGCGTTATTCAAAACGATAACTTACTCTAAATTGTGTAAGAAATGTTTCCTTGGGTTGCTAAATTTGAACTTTATTTACATTTGCTCATAAGGGACTTTCTGATAGCGCTGTTTGGGCACAGAATGGCGGGGGGCATTACGATATATTTCACTGTTGAAACTCCCGCTTTTTAAATTGGAATTAGCACCGCCTGTGACGTCACTGCTTCCGACGGGCCAATGACAATAAACGAACAGTAATCAGAAATGGCGTCCAAACAAGTCGAATTTAGCCTTTTGGCATACTCTAAAATAGTTTTACATTCTGCCAAGTTTCCACACTGTGCTGTAAATGGCGTCTTATTAACTAAGAAGCAAGACGATAAAGAAAGTTTGAAATACGTAGATGCTGTTCCTTTACTTCACACTAGCTTAACGTTGTCCCCGATGATGGAGATTGGCTTAATGCAGGTAAACAGGGATTCCAGCCAGTTAATTACGGTGTAGTGTATTTTGTCTTCTGTAACCCTAGGTGGAACAGTACTGTAAAACGAATAATTTGGTTATTGGAGGTTACTATCATGCGAATGAATCATTCCAAGAAACTAGTCCAGACTTTGTGGCCCAAAGAGTCGCTGAGAAAGTTGCCGAACACTACGCCGATACTTGTTTAATTATGGTACATAAAACATATACTTGGCAAACTAAAATAATTTTTCACTATGTTATCTCGCAGATTGATAACAAGTCGATATGCCTTGATATAGTCAGTCCCGGCATCCATGTATTCCAACACAACGAAGGAAAGTGGAAGCCGAAAGAAAAGGCCAAGTGAGAGATTTAATGGATTTCAATATCGTTTTTTTTCCTAATAATTCTTTTTAGTGTGACGTTCGAATCTGGTCAGAAGAAAGCATTAAAAGTTGTTGCTACTTTATTAGAACGTAAATCTTATGAGGACTTGGTGGATTTCGACAGCCATTTAAACGATCCGTCAAAGGACTGGACTAACAAGCAATTTGAAAATGTATTGGAAAAAACATCTGCCCTTGTGTAAACGTTGTGGAATAAATTTATGCTGAACGGAAATGCCAATCGAAACAGTTCATTTACCGTTAATTCGCTTTTCGTTTAGACGACGTAAGGTTTGTTTTGGGAATCTGAGAAGTAAAAGGAAAGGGTAATAAGTATTATTATTGTTAGTGTTACTGTGTTCTTGCATTCTGTGCTGCTATGCGTGAATAGTCGTGTTTAAGCATTTCAGTGGCTGTAAAAACCTGTACTTCACCGCACAAGTAAACTTCACGTCGTTTTTATGCACTGCCAAATGGCTTCACTATTTCACTCTTCAGTTCTTAACAGAAGCCCAGTACTATACAATACGAGGAGTCTTCTTTGTATTTTTTCTGTTTTACTTTAATTCGCGAAACTCAGTTCAGAAGGGGGGTTCCATAGAATCTATTGGACATAATAAAGATGTCTTCATATCTTACGCCCTGAACAAAATACTATGCAGAAAGTGGAAAAAAGTAGGCTACGGAAATCAGTACTATCTCGGTTTTTCAAAAGCGCAACACCTATTTCTAGTGCTAGGACAGCCGAAACTGCTAACTAGCTCCCAGTGTTTCAGAACGGGTGTCTTCGTTGGAACTATTTTCTTGGCTTTACTCCGCGAACTTCAGTCCAGTCTGTTCCGCTTTCATGATTATCGAACAAAAATTTTCAGTGAACCGGTAAGAAACCAGTGCATTAATCCAAATGCATTACTTAAGCTAATTAAATTTTTATTCAGACTGTCTATAGATGGCGTCAATGTTGAGTTCCCTAAACAAAATTACAGGCCCGCCAACAAATAATGTGGCTTTGGCCAAGTGAAGCTTGTGTATCCTGAAACACGTGTGAACCGCAAAGAAAACATTTAGTGAGTTGAATTGCCCTACAACTTTTCTATCTTGTTAAGAAAATATATCTAATCTTAAGAGACACTGATTGATTTGCTTGTCATATCCCGTCAGTAAGTAATTCCGTCACAAAATGTTGTACAAAGTGTGAGCCATAAGTATCGTTTTTACGTAGGATGAACATCGTTTCTGTTTGTCGTTTTTACAGCAAAAATGGGCGAGAACAACACGCCGCCGGTGTCACCCAGTCCCATGGTGGATTCGAGTCAACATAATGGAGATGACAGCGATTCTGACGATTTGAATCCTGATAACGTCGTGGAGGTCATCGAATTGGATGACGACGATGAAGGTCAGGAGTACGGAAGCGGGGAGGAGGAAGTGTTGGAAGAGATGGAGGATCAGGAAGAAGAAGCTGACCCTGGTATTGTCTTCGTCGAACCCGACCGAGATGATGCTTTCAAAGTATTCTCTAAACACGAAGGTTAGGCGTCTGATTGCGCATAAAGTTGTATTGCCTTCCAATTCACCAACGTGTGTTTCATAGGTTCGGTTTTCTGCTGCGATATTGAACCCAAGGAAAACCAGTTGGCGGTTACAGGGGCCGAAGACGATAAAGCATATGTTTGGAATACCTCCACCGGCGACGTGGTGTTCGAATGCCCGGATCATAAAGTAATAAAAAGGGGCTTGCCTTTTGCATAAGGAGGAAAACTAAACCGTTATTTATGTAGGATTCTGTGATTGGTGCCGCGTTTAGCCACGACGGTACCTATGTCGCAACAGCTGACATGGGTGGTTTTGTTCAAATTTGGAAGACGGCCAGTGCAAGTAAAGTGTGGGAATTTGAAGCGGGCGATTTGACGGTTTGTATTGGCTCGGATTTGCGAAATTTGTTTTTGCCGTAAGTATACCAAAATGTTTTTTGGCAATTTAGTGGATACGTTGGCACCATGGGGCACATGTTTTGCTGGCGGGAGCGGCTGCGGGAGAAGTGTGGATGTGGAAAATTCCTTCCGGGGATTGCAAAACTATGCAAAGTCATGGTGAACGTGCCGAGTGTGGCCAAATCTTACCAGACGGTAGACTTCGCTTTTTTCTCTTTCTTTTTCTGAGTCCCCAAATTTCCGTACATTGACTTCTTTTTGAATTACGCATAGGTCGCAGAGCAGCAGTAGGATACGCTGACGGAAGTGTTAAGTTTTGGGATCTGAAGGGCGGTAGTCCTTTGCATCACATGACGGGAGCCTTCGCACACTTGGCGCCTGTAACTTCTCTAGATGCACATCGGGATAATGTATTAGTTATGACGGGCGGTATGGATGGAGCAGCCCGGTTGTATAATAGCCAGACTGGAAAAGTAACTGAGCAGGCGTTGCACACGTTCAAAACCCTATACTCAAATATTTCCCAGATACAAATCTATATCTTTTGATCAACATGTTCTTAGATGCTGGCCGCTTTTGCATGTTCCTCCGAAGGTATTTCAGAAGATTCGCCGAACTCGGTCGAATCAGTTGCATTCTGTCCTGACGCAACTTTAACTCTCGCTGCGACAGGCACCTTGAAGGGTGACATCGCCTTGTGGGATATCCCCACCCAGGTATTTACCATAAAGGTTTAACTCGGCTTCTCCGAAGTGAAAATGTATCGAAAACACTCAACGTTTGTCTTTCCTTAGGTGCAACGGCAAAGTTTCAAGCAAGAAGGAGGTGTTGTGAAGCTTATATGGGCTCCTAATTCTTCTCTACTTTATTCTGCTGGCTTGGATGCTGTTGTCCGAGCCTGGGATGCGAGAAGTGGACGACTGGAGAAGAGTTGGCTTGGGCACTCAGCCAATATCCTTGACATGGCCTTAGGAAGGTATATATGATGTTCTTTATTATTTTCGCTTCCCGTCTGCTCTTCTACCTTACTTAAATATCCATACTATAACACAGCAATAATCCTTTCCCTTCCGGTTTGAACCGTTTTTGTTCTCTTTTGCAATCTAGCGTCGGTCAGTTTCTCTTGACCACTTCAGACGACAGAACGGGACGGATATTTCGGTTATGAAGAGACCCTAGTTTGTGATTTTTCATGCGCTTAAGGACGACAAAGACATGATGGATTGTAACAACTTTATACAGCAAAAATTTTAGTTCATCTCATTGCATGGCTGTGAATGGGACAGCTTTTACAGTACACAATTGTTATCTTTCTTTTCTCGTGTATCGATATAAATTCTTTTTTTTTTCATTTCAAGGCAGGTGGGACGGGAAAATGGGTACAATTACATTTTAACTGTAAGTCTTGTCTCCAGTTATTTTTTGCACCATATTTTTTTTTTTTTTTTGGCAGCTCAGCAACAGCATATGCGGATGGGGGAAGGCTTAGGGCTAATGGAAGGGTAGGTATAGCCTCTATATTGAAAACTACAAATTCGCTTTATGAGCGTATGCGCAAAATGAAGACAAAAATAGGTAGCGCTGTCCCGGAGAAGCTTTTGTAATGCTGGCGATTGGCGAGAATGGCGTTAACGTAAAACACAACCATGGGAATTTTATTGTTATAATTATTTTTTGTTTGCTTTGCGTTTTCTTCCTTCAATCTTGGCAATAACCCATAGAATCACATAGTAAACGGTACTCGGTTTGTTGATACTCCTGTTTAATTACCCCCCTAGAAGAGTGATAATTTTGTCTGAACAATCACATGTAGCGCGACAATGCCGGTGTCGCTCACGCCCTTCTTTGGTCGGCGTGTGACAGAGCCAGCGATTCCAGGTAGCGTTGAGTTCACGGCAGTTAACCCATAAGTCTGCATACGGGCAAGCGTTGGTACACAGCTTCTTTAATTTGCAAGAACCTTTGCAGCGAGCGCAGGAGGGACCTTTTTTGTACGGTCGGCCTAATCGTTCCATGAAATTCCCTCTGAAAAGAAATAGTGTTATATTTCTTATTTTTCTATCGCTGGCAAAGTCAGCAATATTGATGTTTTCTTTTTGTTGTTTACATGGGGCAGTAGTTGCAGACGTAGTTGTAAAAATGTTTCGGGTGGTGTTTGTGGCGTTGTTTCTTGCTGCCTGACAACTTAAAGGGACATTTGGCAAAACCACAACCGACTTTATGCGTAGCGGCCCAAACCATTTGCGTGTAGTGTCCGACTTCGAACAAGTTATTTTTCGGTGAACCGTATGTGAAGTTGTGTTTCTCCAGGAACCATGTTTTGATGGCAAACATCCTAGACATGACAAACCCCAAAGAAACGTCAGTTACGTTCTCTAGTCACCTTAATTATATGCCGCTTGAGTGCAAGCAAGGGGGCTTTTTATGATCACCTAGAGGTGCAAAAAAAGAGGTAATCCTAGTCATGTTCTTACCATGGAACTTGATGGGTGGACACAAAAATGTTTTGGCCACAAGAGCCAAAATCTTCGACCCATCTCCCAGTGACATTATCGTGGATAAGAAACTGGCACTGGTCTGCCCAGCGTTGTGCATCTGCGGCGGCTTCGGGGTGCCAGTTCTGAAACAGGGCATCAAAAAACAATCTTTGATAGGACGGCTATGCGTTGCTTTTTATTTTTTTTGGCGATAGGTTTTCTAATAGCGTCTAGGCACCAACGTTAGTGAAGGTCTATAATAGAAGCCATTTACGTAAAGAAACCTTTACCATGGCGAGCATATCTGCGGCAGGGGGGTGTACACGGGACCGGAAGAAATTGTGATAGGTGACGATTTTCCTCTGTATACTCTTATGCGTCGGCTTCAGAAATTTGGAAGGCAGCTTGTTGCCGTAAAGCTTGGGTCCTGATAACAGAGTTCATTCAGTTAGTTTATCGTCAATTTCATGGTTTGTCAACAGAATCAAGACTATTTTCGACGCCAAGGGTTCATTCAACAAACAAACGCCGGACATTGTATAAAATACAATACGAAATGTTCAGGCTTATTTTGGCTCTGCAGGTTTCTTTTGCTTGTCTTCACCTTTTCTTGGATGTGTTGCTACTTGCTAGCGTGAGCTTTTTTTGGCACACTTAGATTTAAGAGAACCTAAATACGAGTCCCCATTGTTAAATACGTTAGCCTGGTTGCCAAGGACCGAATTCCTCGCATCACTACTGAAGACCTCAACAATAGGTCTTCGCCGGGCTTATCCGCGTATTGTCTTGGAGTGCAACGCGAATCAAGTGTCAGTCGTTTTTGTTGTCATTTTTCGAGCTGTCGCCTTCATGCTGATAGGAAAACAAGACTTGTTGACTTGATCGTGTCATTGTGAACTCGACAGTCTTTGCTTTAAGAATGTGAGTGGAGGAAAAAAAGGAGTGGCAACGCAAGATCCCCCCAAATTTACTCCAGGGTAGTACGAAAGGGAAATCCTCGTGACTAGCAGACAGTATTTTTGCCTGGTTAGCCCGCATTCTTTTTGTCCCCCTCCCCCCAAACCGTCGTTGACAAAAGCCAAGAGAAAAATACTTCTTCACACTTTTTTGTTGCTTGGCATTATCTAGAACGTCAGCTGCTAATTGGGATGACACATGACACAAACGTTAGTCATCCGTGCCAGCCTTCGTCTATCTAGGTCCCGAGTCAATCCTACCAAATCGTTACCAAGCGTAGATTGTATAACTAACATGTCCATGCTGTTCTCTTCTAATAAAGTAATGTGATGTATTAGACTCTTGTTATTTCGTGTCCCTTTTTTTCTTACCGCCCAGTCCTGAGTTTAATACATAAGATGCCAAGCCAGCTACAGGTGACGAAGATCGATGGGATGGCTCCAGAAAACTCGACATTGAACCTTTTTTTCTAATCTGCTCCGCTGCTTTTCATTCCCGCTACTAAAATATGTGTAGGCAAGGTATGCTCCATATCAATAGTGATTTTTCCCCCATATTTATAGCTAAAGTCAATACGAAAGGAGCATTAGTCTACAAATTTGGCAACACGGCACTTGGAGGGTTATATTTTTGGGTTTTTGGATGGGTGAGCCAACTTCCCCCTCAAAGCTTATTCTTTTGATAATGACCCGTTTGGTCATTGAAAAGCTTAGGTGGGCATAGTCGCAGGCTTTTTGAGTTGAAGGAACGGCTTGAGCGCCTGTGAGCAGGAGTGATGGTTTTATATGCTTTGCTTTGCGTTGGTTGCAAAGCGCGATGGGCGCGAATCCAAAGTGTGAGGTGACCCAGTTTGTGTGCTTGCTGATGTTCCATTTTTTACGATTTGTTGATGGCAAGACACCTGGAACGGTGTAGCGGATTTGGTACCGGGCTTACGACGCTTTGAGCTCATCAACGCCGGGCCGCCTTTACCATCCTTAGGGTACTTTTGCAATATTAAATAACCCTGTCCTGCTGTAGCGTGTTTCTTAAAAATAAAGGATGTTGCGGCTAGCTATCGGTATAGGGTACTTTTTTTTCTTGTTTGCCATAAATCTTTTCGGCGAAGCAGCCTAACTTTGTGTGGGGGATTTTCTAACCGTCAGTCACGCGCAATAGAAGCTTAAGATTCGCGCTTTAACACATTGCAAGCGCCTCTAAAAGGCAAGAATACAGCAAGAGAGTCCGGTTATCTCCACGGTTTGAAAACACCGCAGTCAGCCGGCAAAAAGGAAATCGGATAGGGATGCAAAATGGAAAGGATAAATCAACTGTGTATACGCTTCTTGAGGTGTCTACTTACTGCGATCATTCCGCCATGCCACCGACATTTGAGCCACCCACGCCAAAAGCAAGGCTAGCAACAATGCGCCGCGAAAGTAATAAAGTCCTGCCATGATTCACTCACGTGTGTTTGGCTTTCGTGAAAGGGAGAAGATCAAACTGTATACTCGCTTTTCCAGGGCACGTATTCTCTTTAGGTTCGCCGTTTTTAGTTTTGCACTCTCAGATCGCGACACGCCATACTGTCGCAGCTTGAGTCTACCACCGAACTGGATTTACACTTGCATTTTCGGTGTGTTTTCACGGCAAGGAAATCGGGTTTTCTGCCCGACGTTCGTCGTAAGGTAGAACGACGTCTAATTCCAAACTTCCTCTTCCCACTTTATTTACTTGAGCAGCGAAGGTCAGTCAAACACGTCCATGTGTCTTTCCTCTTTTTGTTTAATTCTTGTGTTTTTTTTTCCGGCGAATTAATTGGCTAATCAGGCATGTCCCGTGGCTGCCCTTGCTTTTGCTCGTTCACTCTCTCTCTCTCTCTCGCTTGTTCTCCCACCTCCTCTCTCTGGGTCGCGTTTAAAACACGTTGTGTGAAAAGAATTGCGCCAGTTTTTCAAAAGGACCCAACTGGTAAGTTTTTTCGGATGCGATCCAGGTAGTTTCCTGGGTATACTCGTGTACGTCCAGTTGCAAGTGTCAGATCCCGCGATCTGCAGACGACTGTTCGACAGCGGTCGCTCACGTCCAAGTTAGGGTTACCTCCGTAGCCAGCCTCTGCACACTTTGGTTCTTTCGTTCTTTCTTTTCTTTGTGCACTTGAAAGAAAACGCGCAGACTGGACTTCTTAACTGACCAAACTACTAAGCAACTCACGCTTGCAAGTCGCGAAGGTGGAGCTGGGGGTATAGGGAGCCTGCTCAGCCCCGGGTGGGTTGTTTTTTTTTTATTTATTTATTTTTTATTTTATTTTTTTGCTTCCCAGGTCTTCACGAAAATCTCGTTGATGTGCTTGCTGCTGCGGGTTCATAAGACTCTAGGTCTTTCACGCCCTTTCTTCCTTCGGGGATTTGATAGGACATTCCTAATAACAGTGCGAGACGCTCACGACGACCGCGTTATGGAGAGCAGCCGGTGCGGGTTGCAGGTTCTGGCAGACAGCCCGGCTCCACAACAACTCCATAGTAGCTTCCACGACGATCTCACGACTCACTCTTGACGATCTCACTGAAAGTCCCTCTTATCTCTTTTTTTTTCTCCTTCCCTAGTGATCCTGAATCCATCTTGCCAACTTTATAGCTTGGAATCGGAGAGAAAGGAATGTGATCGTAAATTATTTTTGTCTGTACTTGTTCGATTGGTTCAGGTACACCTCTCAGTAGGCTTTAATTTGAAATGTCTTGATCGAATGTTGGTTTTTCATTAAATTTTAATCGAAGCAGATATCAATTGTACAGTCGAGCGAAAGCGAAATTTTGCGAATTTACAGTAAGAGCTCCAGACTCGATCCTTTTTGTCTCTAGAACCCACGGACGTCATAACAATATCCTAGGACCTAGAAAGCTATTAAAGCATCTTAATGGCCTTTCATGACGAAGCTGTATACTGGATGCGTTGAATAAGGATTGCAACTTGAGACGGTCTGTGGCAGCCAGGCGGTTGAGAAAGAAAAATATCCGTAAAGGAGGTCGGTCGTGATTGTGAAACTCGGATTTTCTTTTTAAGGGATGGTTTGTTTGGGAACTCCCCTTATACCTTTTTTATATACCGTTATTTAGTGCCGTAAGATGCACTGGCTGCGGTTGGTTCTTGCCGATTAACTTTTTTTCCCACCGGGATTGGGAAGGATAGAGAAGAATTATCATCCGAGCGCACCCCACGATATATATGTGTATGCAGAACAAAAATCCAAAGTAACACGTGCTTCACAGCCAAGACTTTGTCGTCAGCGTGAATATGGACACGCTTTATAAACGAACAAAAAAAAAAGAAAAAAAAAATGCTGTGCACATGTGGTTCAGCGTAAACATTCAGATGCCCGAGCCTTTTAAACAGACGGAAGGATAGTAATATCTACGCAGAAAACGTAGTATTGAACTCAATAGAAATGTGTTTCAGTTATAGCCTACTTCTTCAGAAGGTGGGGTGAGAAAACAGTGCTAATTAGGTGGCAAAGTGTCTTGTCTAACATCAGTTAACCAAGCCAGAGTGGACATAATTGATGAAGCTGTCAGGTTGACAACCTGTCGTAAGCTTGGTTGACACCTTCAGTCATTTGAACGGCCTAGCTGTCAAAGTCAAAAGTCTTGCCTTTGAGGTATGACTGCCGGGCGTAGTGCCATAATTTAAGTCCAACTGGTCCCATTCAACTGAACAAAACATAACGGATACTGACATGGTAATAGCCAGGATTTCGGTTGGGGAATCAATATGCAATTTTATTGGAGTAATTTTATTGGGCTTTTGCCTATGTCCACCTTTATAAAATAAAAAGTTCGGGGCTAACCCCCTAACCATCTGGCTATGAGCCTGGGTACTGAGAATTTCCCAGACTTTAAGCTAACAAAGATGCCCTTTATTTGCTTACCTTTTTGACGCGAAAATATTGTTAAGCAGGAATTTTATCTAAAAACATTTCTAGGAAGAAAAGATAATTAAGAGTAATGAAAGAGTACAATAAAAATCCGACATCGCAGGGCTTCTAGCCTAAATATTCCCGCACCCTAGTTGCAGGAATGGGAAGAAGTGGTAGTGTAGTGACAGATTATTTTTCCGAATTTACCTTGCCTAGCTTCATTAATCGTAAAGAAGTACAGTTGTTTCCTTTACAACTGCCAGAGCAATATTGTATGATTCCAACGGAGTTTCAGAACGAGTTGATATTTAAAAATTCTTGTGCCAAACAAGTCGTTTCCGTTTTGCAGCTTAGTCGGCTGCTTGACAGACAAAATAGTAAAGCGTAAACCATGCTTAGGACCAACATCCTATTCCGTGCAAACCACTCAGGTTGTTCTTGGCCACTTTTGTCTTCGTCTGTTTCCTTTATTCAATAACATTGTCCGTATATTTATTAATATCTAAAAATAAAAAGTTGAAGTTTGAAACCATTCGGAAAGCAGTCAAATTTAGGACGTAGGTCGGTTACATGTAGAGGAAAACTATTTTTATTACAAGCAATAAGAAGATACAGCGGGATACTTAGAAACCATTATACCTAATGGCCCACAGGGGATTTGACATCCCGCAAGATTTAACGATGAAAAAAGCAGTATACAAATCCTATCTCGTGTAAGTTGTATTACGACGTTGTTAAGGACAAATATATTCTAGCGGTGTCCAGTGTATTGCACATGTGTGTGGGCTCACATGTCCAAAAGGGTCTTTTGTGAATGGGAATTCTTTTTTTTACCATTTCCCTACCTCACACCTATAGCTATAGCCCTTATGCAAATGAAGTATGTGTGTTTGTGGGTATAGCACACGTGGGATTGTGGTTGGTGTGAAAATTGAATGTGACAAGTCTGTTGGCGTCGTACAGTCTGGGATAGCTCATTCGTCACAGTCTCCAATGAGTAAAATACCATTAAGTGTGACGCTATGAAAAACTTTACCGGGCGGGCTATCATTTCTGGCGGTACTGGCGCAGATGTTTGCTTTAACAAAACTATTGCGAAATAACTGGACATGGCTTGTGTTCTAGATTTGTTGGAATACGTGCTTTTAACCAGGCTTTTAGCGAACCGAATGGAAGAGAGAGAGAACTAAACCTAAACTTTGCTTTCGCGGCTGCTGCTGTTGGGTGTCTGGTTTGCGGTTTAGTTCTCTGGTGAGTCACACTGAAATGCCCATACTAATAACGCATTAAACCCGTACCCAAATGGGGAAAGCCTATTGGGCTAATTCTCCTTTTATAAGTCTACCAAGCCTAGTCTGCCTCGCGTTTAAGATTAAGATTACGGATGCTGCATGTGCACTGTTCCCCAAGTCGGCGTCCCAGCATCTTGATGAGACAACGGACCTAAAAAATGTAAGTGAAATGAGTACTATAACGCACACACCCTAATGTTCAAGGTTTTTCGGAGGTAAAGCGCTTGAAGGAAAGCCAAAAAGAAAAAATGGGGTGGATCTCTCCTCTCATTGAGCGATTGGTTGCGCTTCTATCCACACCTTTGTTTCGGCATATATCCATAGCATTTCTTTACGTTAAAATCATAGTAAAAAAAAATTCCTTGTACGTTTTTTTTCTTGTATACTAATTTTCCCCCGGCTGAGAATGTTAACAGCAAACCCCCGAGAACTGGGAACAAGCCACCCGGAGGAGGAGAAAAAAATTGACAGATCATAATGTGTTAGGAAAGCAGAGGTGTTAAAGGTGCAGTGTGTGGATGTGAGATGTTTGAATGAACGTCACGTCATAAGGACCCGCGCGTGCATTATCAGCTTCTGAATGAAAAGCAGGCGGCTTCCAAGCAAGGAACCGCACCTTACTTCTTCCTTTTTTGTCTCAGTGGTGTTTTAGAATACCTTTTTGTATCCAAGCAATGTCGATCCATCAACAAAAAGGTGGTACAGGTTGTATTAAAATCCCGTCCCTACGCCCGCACATACAAGGCGCAGACTGACGGAGCAGATTGATAGCCTCTCTTATGTTGAACAACGTCAATGGTTGTAAAATCTGCACACCTCTTCGCAAAAACCTGTTTTATTTTTACCACTTTCATTCTGGACTATTGCTGCCGCTGTGAAACACAAGATTAGCAAAGGTCAAACGGAGACCACATTTCAGTTTCCTAGAAAGACCTTTTATGTCTTCCTCCCCATTAAGGAAATGCCCGAGCTAATGCCCTTAAAGAAGGTAAGAAAAGCAAGAAAATACGTAAAAAAAGAACGAAGACCAGAAAACGAGGTGCTAGTTTTGTAGCGTAGGTGCAGTTTGCCTATTCGGTTGGTTTTATTAGTTTGAATAATGTTGTTGACTCAAATCAACTAGAAGCATATCCACACGTATGCACGTGTACGTAGAAATCTTCCCACTTTCTTCTCCGCGCCTTGAGATTGGGGAACTACGAGGTTGAATAGCAAAGCCCTGTAAGGTGACAAAATACCGGTTTTTCTGGATATTTCGTGTTGCAAAGTGATAGGCTAATGAGGTAACCAGCGATGGAAAGGCAAGAAAGTAACAAAAAAAGAAGGAAGGTAGAAGACGTGTTGAATGGTTTTCGTTTTGTCAATGAGATCCATTAAGAACCAAAGACGAAAAGGCGTAACCGTATATAGCAGGGAGTTCACAAACTGATGGCTGGAGCGCTTAAGTCTATTTTATTGCGCGATGCACATGGTCGGCAAGAGAAAAACATGCTTCATTAGTTAGTTTAAAGACTGTATAAAGTGTAGGCGAACAACGGGTTGTGGAAATGGGAAGTGCTCCAGACTCCGAAAAGGGGCTACGCAAGAATATGCAGGAGAAAAAGGAGATCGTTAATGGTAAAAAGCTACAGGTTTTGCTAACTCACGCTAGCAACAGTTCGTATGCAAATGGGCCGTCATGTCGACGCCATTCACTAGCGCAAGAAAACCATAGCGTACATTACCTCGTTAACCCAAACTTGGGTGTTTTGTTTCGTGTTCCCTCGGTAGCCATTTTAGTGTGTATTACATTTAAGATTGAAGACATAAAAAATGTCTGCCGAATTCCTGTTTTGTTGAACATGTAACGAAGGCCACCACGAAATATAAGATAACTCAATTCAGCATAAGGTGTAACTGGATTTGGGAAAGCGTAATCTGCGAGACAGTTTCTCTATAAGGAGTCCTTAATTGACCATCGTTGTTATGACTTTAAGACTAATACCCCCTCTCCATAAGTAGCCGTTTTACTTTCATAGCCAAATTGCATGATGGCCTTGGTTTGTTTGGTTTTAATACGACCAACAACCACACACGTTGCAATCTTTACTGCGTGTGCTTTTGATTAGAAGGGACAGTGGCATGGCAAGCCTTCGTTCTCAACATGCGAACGGGGGTTTGAAAGCACTTTTTTCTAAGAAGTCTATGCAACCACCGTCTTATAAAAAGATGAAAGATTGACATTGCTGTGGCTGGTTGGCAGCTCGCAAGCCATAAATGAAACGAGCCTCATAAGTTAGCCTTCGTATCGATGCACACCATCTCATATTCTTAATACAACGGGCTCTTCGGTAAGTTTTCATAGACCAAGTTCCGAGAGAGGAGTTTTTATCTTTTTGGTTGTATGGCCTTATTTTCATTTCATGGCACTTCTTATAACGACTGGCGACCGCCAAGATAGCTTGCGTATATACCTAAGAGTTGGAACGGTTTAACTCTCTCTTTTATGCATAGACATTAGAATCAAATTCCAAATACTCCTGCTTTTGGCTTTTTGGGCGTCTTGAGAGTATAGAGCCTTCTCGTTACTTTTTTATTTTATATTTCATTTCAGAGGGTAATTAGAACTTGTTTTGCATCCCAAAACCAGTACGTTATCTCTTGTATAATAGACCGACCTCCTGGGAAAAAAATAAAACTGAGTCGATCCATCATTTTGACTGTGCAACAGCAGGTTGTGATGGTTGATCGAAAGACCTCCCGCAGTATTTGTGGGATAAAGGAAAATTCTTGTTCCTCCCGAACTTTTGCGTTCAAGAAGGTAAGGCTATGAATCATAATGAAAGGTTTCGCTTTTGTTACATTGTAACGAAAAGACCAGTAGTGTGCAGTATTCTAAAAGTGGAACATGATCAACGCCTGAAAACGTGTCGCGTGTAATCGTTGAAAAGTTGTGCTGTTATTAGCATTGTTTTAAAGAAAGGTAACAGAACATAAATGACACAAGTTCTTAAATGGGTCGGTGTCCTAAAATGTCATCGTACGCATCGAGCCATTTTTAGGTAAGTACTTCAACAATGGGTAATTAAATGCAATGTTTGACGCTTGAATTATCTATAGGAGTGTGCACTTCAGAGCCCTTGCTAGTGTTTCGTTTCGGGGAAAATGGGTGGTGGGCACCTTCTGGATGGGAGAGGTGTGGTAGACGCGTTACTACGTTGCGATATTCCCCTATGTTCACCATAATATGATAAAAATTCGGGGGGGAGGTGGGGAGAAATCCTCTATGCCCATTAGCTACGGTAGTGCAATGCTTACTCGATTTCAGAGTAACTCACATGCAGTATGTATGCAAACACTAATACGTGAACGATAATGACGCAAAGCATATGTTATAATTATAAATTGACAACAGAGTCAATTTTAGGTCGAGGCAATAGGCTAAAATGGGAAGGTGATATTAATAATCCCCGCCCGTACGTGTATTCGACCGTAGGTCGCCATTTTCTGAAGAACATTATATTTTTATATGTAGGAGTAAATTTTTAATAAGGACACCTATGTCTCGAAATAGACTATGGCCTAAGCTATTGCGAAAACTATAGATCTTCATCAAGATGATGGTGAGTTAAAGCTGTCGTATTTACGAGTAAGATGGTCAAACTTAAGGCCGTGAGAGTTGTTGTCATCTTCACATAAGATGTCTTAAACCATGTAAATCGAAGACGTCCATGGCTAATGGTTAACATGCGTAAAGTTAGCGCTCCAGCTAATGAGCATTGATAACCCTCGTGGCTTTCTGGAAAAGGGGTATGGGTGGTGTGCGTTTTGTAAGTAAGCATAAATTCTTTCAACAGCGACTCTATGCATAATAGGCAATAGAAAGGTAGGAAAACTTCAAAGTTCCCATTTAGCTATGAGTGCACACATTTGCGTAGTTGGGCAGAGAATGCAAATGCTATGAAGCATTTGGCTGAAGTGAAGCATTATCATTTTTGCTCCACCCAAAATAAATGTGGTATGCTTTCCCCCTTGAAAGCTTGAATATGTGCACTTCTTGACAAGAAGGGCACAACCTAGTATGCCTCACATTATCAGGGCAAGAGACAATGTGTGGTACTAAAATAAACCCGTAAAGGCTAGCAGCATAAGAGGCTTGTGCGGTGAATGAGATGCTTTGGCGACGAAAACGATTGAGGTGAAAGACATTAACCGCACTTAAAGTCGAGGCAGCGCACTTAAGCTATAGCACCCAACACTGTGAAGGCTCCATGGGGTGTTTCACCTCAACAGGTCGTTAATCACACGAGAAACCGCCGTCACATGAAGCCAAAACCCGTTACGATAGCCACATATTATTATTCTGGTCTTCCATGCAAATTGCTCTGCGATAGTATCGCTACGCTTTTTCCTTCCTGCTTAATATTTTCCAAGTGCTGGTTCCTTGCATATATGTCAACTTTCTCAAACGTTCCTTCAGCTTTAAGCCTTTGTCTATCTTTTCTCACGGCTGCTAGGATTATTTTGGCCGGAGTACGTGCACTCATCCCGGGGGCTGATACACATTAGTAGATCAATCAATTACACCCCATTTCGGAAAAATGCGAGTGTGAATGTTAATCAAGCTACACTATTATAGATATGTTTCATCCAAAACTGGAACTCGTTCGTCTAATTCCATATTACGGTTACATCTGAAAGAAGAATCACAGTATGTAACGTTGGTGTTTTAATCTCTAGATATCTTCGTATAGTTAGCACACTATTGCTGTGCCTTATTAAGCAGGTTGGTAATCTGTACGTTGCATATAGCTCCAGTGTTTTAGCGTAGATCTTGTCATCAGCCAAAAACACACAGACTAGTTTTTGTAATGAGGCGAATAAGAGTGGTGCAAGAATCCTGCAGGCAAATGTGGTTTTTAATTGGGAGCAAAATTTAGGTTGGGGGGGGGGGGGGTATGTCTTATTTGCTGACATTCTTTGAGTCGTGACTTGGAATTCGTCCCCTTATTCGGAAGGCTTCTGACATTTTGCAGCGCAAATTTATTACCGCAGATTCCCGTCAGAGCGATAAATTTTCGTGTCAGCCATTCTAGTTAACATTTGTATTACGTTTCATTAGTGGTACAGCATAGTCAACGAAATGACTAACAATCATGAGTCTCGCGCCAGGTTCAGTTGGTTAAGAAAAAGGGCTAATGGAATCAGAATCTGTTGTGACTCACCCGGGTAAGAATATGTAGTACCCTAATTATGTATTCTTCTGTATAACAAGCCATATGCGAATCCACGAACATTACGGTTATGTTATGAGTAGAATTAAATCCAGAGGGTGAGCTTTGAAAGCCTCAAATTTACAAGTAACAACTCAGTTCACCATAACTTCAGATGTTTTGTTTCTTCTTTTTCTAAAGAATCTTCCTAAATGTATACAGTAAACCTAACTCTGTGAATTACTAGATAATTCCAAAGTAATTACGAGATAATTCCAAAGTTTTACAAGCCTCAGGTTTTATGGCGTCAACTAAGGACTTGCTGAAAGACATTTATCCCTAACACGTGAGTAAGAGCCTGAGAGGTCGCTAGTGTTGCACCATGCGCCTGAGAGTAAGTTAACAGGTAGTAAACTTAATTACAAATTCAGGAAAGTTGTTTCAAAGGTTGTTTGCTACATTCAATAAACAATACACATTTGTTCAATTGCATCTACAAGCTTTTTTCGCATTAATATACATCATTTGTAGGCAGGCCCATTCCCAGGGTTCGGATGGGGGGAGGGGAGTTTTGGAGTTTCGTGGGGAGGCGGGGTTAATATGTAGTGTTATTGGACATATGAGTTTCGCTTAACTTCAGCAGGGGAAAATAAAAAATGTGAGGAAGGGGGGGGGGGTAACCCCCTAACCTCCCTCCTGATCACGAGCCTGTTTGTAGGGTAGGCGGCTTTTTGGCAAGCATTTTTCGAATACGCGTTTCTGACCTCTTGCCGAATATATTCGAACGTAAAAAATTTTGTTTGAAAAATCTTAAGCCACGTTTTTGTGATACGCAACGCAAGTTTAAGTAGACGGCAATTGGGCGCCTTACTCTACAGTTTAAACTCTATAGTTACCCCAAATGGTAGCAGAAATGCACCTAGTTTCACTATACTGGCAGTAGTAATAGTAGTCGTATATCTATTTCGATTATTCATGAAAGCTTATTGGCATTCTTCGCAGAAAGGCAGATTTCTCGTAGCAGGAGACGTGACAATACTTTTTATTGCTGTACTGTCATGAGTCACGATAATACACACGGTGCGGCAAGAATACCCCACTGTATTCAGAGTTTGATAACGAAGACGTGGTAATCGCTATTAAAATCTTTTGGTCGGAATCTGAAAGTGCACATGATGCTTCGTTTTATTTCGCATAATTTTGAGACATTGTCTCTCGCAATTGATTTTGGTGGGTCTCAGGCGTAGGAGACACAAAAGGAACCTCAAGTGTGAAGGAACTGTTTCCCCAGCTTCTGTTCTTTGTATGCATATGCAACAATCATAAGTGGCAAGCATTTTGCCCTTTCTCAAACTTTGTGACATATTTATGGAATTGTCTTCCAACATTAGTCTAAAGACAATAGCTAACGCAGTCGTGAAGTGTAGATTGTCATCGACAAAACAAAACAAAACAAAATTCTAAACCAGTATAAGCAACTGCCTGTTTAGCATATAAAAAAGACTAAAATCGGTGTCTGGAATAAAAGCATGATAATTTCAGAATTTAGGCGCAAAATTTGCATGCTAGGCAAGTGCTCAAAATTTGAATAAAAGAATGGTTACCGTAAAATGGGGTTATTCTGTACAGGGTTTGTACATCGCGGTTCCGCCATTCTCGCGGTAGTTCTCGCGATAAATATTTCTACCGTTACTGACAATCTCGATAATTTAAAAATTAAGGCATATCTCGCATTTAGCGAAATGATATGAAAATACAGCGGTAGCGGTAGTGCTGGTCTTTGCAAGTTCGAAGAAAAAAAAAGGAAGGAGGCAAAGCTGCGAAGCTCGTAGGCAGGTAAGATCAACGACATTTTGATTTCGAGGGGTGAAAGGTCATCTGTAATTTAGTGGTACTATGCTAAATATTAAGGCAAAAGTGTTGTCTTCTCCAGTTATACTTATTTGAAAACTCTTCTTCGAATTTTCTCGTTACAAAGGAAGTTTCTTTTTGCAGAGACAAGAACTTATTTTCCTTTTTTAAAACGTTTCATATTTTTGAAAAAGAAGGACGTTTCATACATACCGTTTTCTGAGTAGATAGACGAGGAAAGAAAAAGGAAATTTATATTTATTACTATAGTGATAATCTGAAATCTTCCGATGTATTGTGTAGTCTACGTGTGTTTATTGTCGCTCTCCGCTCTTAGAAGTCCTAGTCTTATTCGAAGCACCTCTAAGCAGTATTTAGGGGATTTTCTTTATTAGACGGGTTGTTTCACAAACCGTCCTTGAACACGTTAAATGCATGCGTGTAAAATGCACGTATTCTCGGCCACGTTGATAATAGGCACAACGTAACGTTGTTTAGCGTCGCTGGAAGAATTTTCTCCCCTGTTCGAAGTAGGCTTTCGTGCAAAATTTTCGAAACGTTTATCAAAATTAAGAGCTAGGTTTTGTGCTGATGTTAGTTAAGTCAAGCTTCGATTAAAATAGAACTTAAAATGTTATTTGGAAACTTCGTTATTTAAATATTCGAAAGTTTTCTCGTCAATTATGCTACAGCTAACACTTATCGCTGCCGATTACCGTTCCAGCATTTGAAATACTCCGGTAAATACTTCCCGCGATATGGTAATTAAAACTTAGAAGTGCTTTATTGTTCTAGCAATAGCGGTGAGAATTTTCTACCGTTTCAAACCGTGATTCTGAACACGTGGGGCTTAAACGGAACATTTCGAAGGAAAGCGTAGGCCATCTACTGTTCCTCAATTTCGAAACACAACACAACAAAATAGGTGTCGCCAGATTCGAAGTTGAATAGGCTTATTTAGACTACCAAAAACAATTTTTTGTTTTGACACATTTCAGGGAAAAAAAGAAGCTAAATGTAAGGGACAATTTTTGGGCACATTTTCAGTTTCTTGGAATTTTCGTACTGAAAGAAAACTACAATAGTTGGAGGCTCTTTTCTCTTAGAAGTTGGATACCTCGACCAATTTTTCTAGTCACCTAAAGAAAAACACAGTCGCAACCTTTTGCCTCTAGGCCAGTTTTTTGTTAAAATTTACTCAATGAACTTCGACCCTTCTTCCATGTTGTTGTGTATATTTATTAAAAAAATTATCAAGAAGTAGTAGAGACCATAGGAAGCGCAAATAAATGCAATATGAAAAGGAATAAACAAGGCCGTAAACAGGGGAGCGTGAGAGAGTTGACCCCCCCCTCCCGAAATTATTTTATAATGGGGAAGATAGGAAGTACCTGAAATGTCCAAAAAAAGTTCTATTCGACCCCCCCCCCCCACACACACACACACACACAGAAACTTCCAAAACAAAAATTCTGGATGCGGCCCAGGGAATATAACTTTTCATGCGTTAGCACCTTATTTTATTGACGGTCTCTTTCACTCTTATATTTCATAAAATAGCTGAAAGGTGAAGTCATTTTTTTTAAAGAAAACGTTCAAAGTGCGTTCAGCTGATCCACTTTAACAGCTTGGAGAAAAAATTGTTTGCAAAATTTTTATTTCTTAATTTTTTCTTTCAATTCCTTGAAGGCGTTCAAAGATGTAACGATCGCGTGGGAACTTTGAACACTAACTTTGAAAATACAATACCCCCGAAACTCAACAGTGAAGTCTAAAGTGAAAGTCTCGTCTCATTCTATAAAATAGTCCACAAAACTGAAAATTTAGTTTTGTTTTCTTTACAAAATTTTTAGAAATATACAATACAAAAAATGGAAAAGGTGCTTTTTTCGTGCAAACTAATCCAATTTTACGGAACTTGCAAAGAATAAACAACTGAACAAATCACTCAGAGCTTAGCTACAAGGACTCCTATGTTGGATTACTCTGGCCTGTCATAGTGTTTCGGCACGCTGACAGGCCAGTGTAAATCCAGAATTAAGGTTGCATTTTATTACATATCATTGGCAACATGCGACATCATTATATTGTGATAGCTCCGTTAAATTATTTTTATTTTTATGTGATTGTACAGGGGACAAGCATAGTCAAATGTAATGAATTAATAAGGTTCGAACTAAAACGTTTGACCGCAAGTCGTGTATTGCGCAAATCATAAAAGAAAGAAACGAACTTACATGTTGATATAGTACTCCTGTATTGTTTCTACAACTTATTTGCATTTATATGATTTGATATTCTACTATTTGTATATGAAAAGCAGATATGAGTTTGCTTGTGGGAAAATACACCGACATCTTAACTACTACTAAAGCCAGACTGGCTCCAACCCAGACAGTTTGCACACTGTATATAGGCCTATTATATATACAGTGTATATATAATATATTACCTCGTGCAAATATTATTTGCAAATGTTATTGTCCTTCGAAACCTTCCGTTTCGTTCACTTTTTCGAACTTGATAGTGACGTTAGCTTGGCTTTCAACGAAGCTGTTGAAATACATAAACAGTGTTCCAAAACG
Source organism: Triops longicaudatus (assembly GCA_022885665.1). NCBI lineage: Eukaryota > Metazoa > Arthropoda > Branchiopoda > Notostraca > Triopsidae > Triops > Triops longicaudatus. The sequence continues at coordinate 885 of JAGQDJ010000254.1, read as the reverse complement.
TTTAAAAAGAGAACGAATCTGAAAGCATCCTTTCATTTCAGTTCTTTTCAAGGACGTAGTGTTCCCTGGCTGTTAATGAGGAAAACTTCGTACCGGTGCCTATAACTAGAAACTTTAAAATACAATGGGTAGGTTATGAGCTCCAGATAGGTTAAACCAGCAACACATGCGGGATATTCCTCATTCCCGCGTAGTCTAGTTCACACGCCAGGTATGCAACACGAAATTACCTCGCGCACTAACCGGAAGAAGTTCTTGGCTATCGTTCAAACATAGAATGCGACATTTCTTTTAAGAATGAACCCGAGTTATATTACTGCTATCTTAACCATATTAGGATAGCTAGTATTTGAGGAAGGCCTCATGCACAGGGGAACATTCCACGTACGCAGTACGCCGTAGGTCAGTAATACTTACTTGCATGATTGGTCTTACCAAACAATAAGGGGAAAATACGTTAGGCCCTCTCGGGACCTATAATTTCGATCTCTTATTTAACAGGGTGTCATTTCAGCAATCGCATGGCGGCCTTGTAGCTACTCATCTTTCCTGACAATTCTTTGAACATTACAAACGAAACCCTCAACCTTGTATTAAAATGAGCACTTAAAAAACTGGTTTATGATAAGATAAAAAATGAAAGTGCGCTTCGAAGTATTGTTCCATCCAAGATATCATCCCCCAAACTTAATTTTACACTATAATACATTGCCACCCTGTCTGCTGAAGCTCTCATTTGCATGGCGTGCTATGCAAACGAATTGCTAGGTTGGTAATGTCTTTTCGGATTTCTTTTTTGAATTCTTAAATGGCAAACCTCACCTATTCTTTTGTTTAGAATCGAGAATTCATCTTTCATGAATTCTCGGTTCTAAACAAAAGAAT
>JAGQDJ010000410.1:0-49581 GCA_022885665.1 Triops longicaudatus | reverse complement strand
AGATAGATAGATAGATAGATAGATAGATAGATAGATAGATAGATAGATAGATAGATAGATAGATAGATAGATAGATAGATAGATAGATAGATAGAATTTATTCAAGTAGCACGAGACACACGTGAATGAGTCTGTGTGCAAGCCAAACCCGCTTTAAATAGTAATGGTTTGGGTGCGCGACTGTATCGCGTTGCATATGCGGCGTCAAGGGCACCGCACCCGTCGGGCGGGGCTTCTGAGCCCGATGGCAGGCAAAACCTTGCGTTAAGCTCGTCCACGCAGACGGTTTGCTCTTGCCAGGGCTCAAGGATATACGAAAGAGAGGGTAGTTCCTTCGTATTTTCGGTGAGGAGAGATGCGAGACAAGTTCAGCGTGCGGAGAAGGCAAAGAATGTCTTAAACTTGGGGTCTGGTCTGGGTGTCGTGCGTGAAACTTGTAGTGTGTGTGTGCCACCGCTCAGGATATGTGTTTGGTAGGTATTCTGGATCGATGGATATATGCCTCACAGACTCCGTGGCTATTGTCGTGAGTCTTTGTTTTGTGTCCAACGAAAAAAAAAACAGTTTCTATAAATGATGAGAATCCCTTCTTTGTTATTCTCGTGCAAAATACCGAGACACGCTATAGTACAGGAACGAGTCACCTGTGTCGGCCTAAGAGTAGACAAGTTCGTGATATGACTCCTGAGCATGTTCCGTCTACATGTACACGTTGTGCCTGAAGCTCATTACCGAAGTTCTAACGACCTGTATAGCTTAATTTGTAGCTCCGTCAGACTGTCGGCGAGTGGACTGCTGTTTCAGACAGGCCTATGCGAGACACGTAGCTCATACTTGACATCAACTGTCGTTCTGTGTATTCTCGCATGCTTCCCTTTGTGTTTTAATGCCTATTTTTAAAATTTTATTTACATGTTTATTTATTTCTTATTATTATAATTATATTATTATTATTATTATTATTATTATTATTATTATTATTATTATTATTTTACTCCCTGAATTTTCTGATTTTATTGTGTTGGTCGAATTGTTAATTTTCTGTTATACTCCCCGTGAATTTTATTTTTAGGCACAAGAGCTTTTAGAGTGATAAGTCTGCATTACTTAGTTTCATTACGGGTAGGCAAGTTGTGATGAATAAAATTTGCCAAAAAACATGTATATTTTTGCAATAAACAAGGTCAGATTGTGTCATAGTTTACTACAAATACGGTCTTTCTGTCCGCGTGTCTCAGACGTAAAAACGTTACATAATGTAATCTAATCTAACAGAAAAGTACCGCCTATTTTTGTCTTTTTAAGGAGAAACATCATTTAATCATATTTTATTTATTTTTTATTTTTTTATTATTATTATTTTTTTTTTTTATTTTTGTACTTTCTACTTTTTTTGTCGACAACAGTTGTACGTTTTGGACGCTATACAAGGAAATATCGATTAGTCGGCCAAGGAAGGGGCCAATTTCGTCTGATGCCTTAAGTGGCTTATTGTAATTGCAAAGCGGTTCTGCGCTGTCGGAATTCAAGTTTGGGAACTAGGAATGTTTAAAACTTTCAAGAAACTATTGCGGTTTGCCGGGGGCTGGAAAATTTGGGATTAGGAAACGGAAGTTGGGGTTCGTGGACCTGACGGTTTTTCAAAGACGATGACGAGCGTATGAACCGTTACATGGATCTTTACAAAGATGAATACTTGTGACCTCAGTTATTGGTACCTTTTTCGTTCCTCTTAAGGAGTAGCTTTCGTGCATCTTGTTTGCTGTGTATAAGCTGTGAACACGAGCTACTATGTGAAAAAAATAAATAAATAAATAAAATAAAAATCGTGGAAAAAGCCGGAGAATATGGCAACAAATACTTTTCTTGTCTGTCACAAAGGTTAGCTTTGTATTCAGAAAAATCTTCTTTCGAGCCTGAGGGTACTTGGGAGACACTGGGAACTTCACAGACAGTTAAGTGTGTATATACAACCGCGTCATTAATTCCCAGTCATGGACAACTTGATACCGGAAGCAATCTGAAGGGTAGGATGCAGAGGATTTAGGCGTACAATGTTTGGTAGCAATTTTGTAAAACAGCTGTGTAAAGCCTTGTAAACTAACGGCATTTTTTCCTTTTTTTGTAGGCTTAGGATCTGAAAGTCGGGCGTCTGCTGATTTCTAACTGGTGCAAACCCGCCTTATAGGAAGGAAACTGTGGTCAGGAACGTATGAGGGAAACACGTGTGAAAATTTGTTAACTGGTTTCCCGATTACATGTGGAAATTTCCTTTATCTGTTTGTTCAGCACGCGCTTTTTCTATGAAAAGACAATCGGATACATTGCGGAGCACCACACTCTAAAATTTTGCGCACTTGCGTGGTTTTGTCCTTCTCAGAATTCGTTTAGCAGGCGCTAAGGGGCGCTGGAAAGAAAACTGCGGCCAAAACGGATTATTTAAGGACCTTTTAGGTACGCACTGGTACGTAGTGCAGTTCGTTTACACTGTGTGGCCGCGAAACTTGCTTTGCTCTCACCTTGAATTTGGGAGAGTGAGAGAAACTTGACTCCGGGGTCTTATCGTATACGAGTCGCCGAGTGGAGTGCTGATAGATCTAACATGGGCGACAGATCAAAAGTGCAACGGCTCGCAAAGCCCATGTGGCAGCCGGTGATGGTACTCGTGGTTATGCTCTCGCAAACGCTAGTAAAAAGCAGTGCTTGGCCGCTTGCCCAACAACAAGAAAATGCTTCTCAAATTAAAGTGGGCGAGAAGCTTGTGAATGGCACTCAACACGCGGAAGAAGACCAAGACGCCCACGAAAGAGCTAAAAGGAGCTATAATATTAACGACAATATTGTAAGTCCATTTCGTACCTTAAATCATTCTTTTTTATGCGTACTTCCCACGGAGCAGCGCTAAATTAAGCCTGACGCAACGTAGGACCCGGGGGACCTAATTTACTAACTGAGCTATCGTTTACAAAAAAAATAAATAAATAAATAAAAAAAATAAAAATAAAATATAATAATAAAAAGTAGTAATAAGAAATACAAAGCTAGACAATATGAAACTTAAAAGATTTGCAAATCCATTTCGTTCGTCGAGCATGATTGTTAGGTCCTAGGGAGACCCGTTTTACGAATTAACGTACAAATTTGCTCAATATTACACTTAGAATGTACGAGACGTGCTATTGTCTGTAATTGTAAGATATTGCCAATAATTATTAACCAACAAAACTTACTGGTCAGGTCCTGGGGACCTAAGTAATTCGCGTAAAAATTTGCGAAACAGTCATCTAGACAATAATGAATTGTAAAAGACGTCCTAATCAGTATTATTTGATATAGTCAAGCATTATCAGTCAGTTGTAAAAAATACGTGAAAAATGTGCCCTATTTCAGGATTTAGCTCACTATTTTTGAAAATATGCATTGTTATTGTGAACTATAAAGGGTTTTCAATGACTTTCAATATTATTGCGCCCATTGAAACTCATTAGTCAAGAAGAATTGGACAGATTTGAAGTGTGTAGAAAGTTGTGAGCAGTAATATAAGCCAAAATACTTTCAAAAGAGAACAATCTGCAAAAGAACCGAAAAACAGTGAATATGACTAGTAGGTCCCGGGGGGACCTATTCAGCGAATTTGTATTCCGCTCGCGAAAAACCAACACCTAGCTGTTGGGAGACTTAAAAAACGGCCAAATTCTAATGGTTATCAGTTTTGCCTCATTCGTGAGCTATTAGCCTGTTGAAGTTTCATGTTTATTGTCGCGAATGAAATATTTTATATACCATATTTTATATTCATATTTTATATGAAAGCATTGTCGTGCTTTTTGCTCTGGTATCCAAATATTGCGCAACGAAAATCTTTCTTAATATAACAAATTTGAATATTACGTTAGTTAAATTTTTTTTTTTTAAAAAAAGTTTCACATAAAGTAGGTTGAAATACATAGTCACTACTTTAAGGTTTGCTAACCGTGTAAGTCGAGGACCGCGCACTTAATAGCATACAGGACGCAACACGCGTAAGACGAGGTCATCGGCAGAAGTTGATGAAATCTCTGTCAATAATAAGCTGCACTACAGTTACAAGTTTTGTAACATTTTAACCTCATAAATCGGGAATAGAAGGCTCAATCTCAAATTAAATCTCTTTGATTTATTTTTCACCAATTTGTACCTTATTTTTATCCTTGACAAGATCTTGGGTTCCAACAAATGTAGTGAGCTAAGCTCAAACCGTACTAATCGAAATGAAAGAATCGAAATGAAGTACCTTGTTTAGGGCAATTTACCCAATTTTGAGAAACAGCATACCAAAGCACCTTGGTCACGTGGTTGTCACGCTTTAAAGCTTCTTTGTTGAGTTCTCTGATCCAAAGAAAAAATCGTATTTCCTGTTGAATTTCGTCAGTATGAGGGTGGAAATAACCGTAACGAACCGGAGAAGAGTTACGGAGTCTGGGACCGTGGATAAGGCTGCGGAGGCTTATTCTGTGTCCCACATGGCAGAAACCTTCCTATACTTCATCCATGTGAAGGATGACCGTGGTCTTTCTGAAATAGAATATTGGAAGGTCGCTTTATTCGATCCTTTTGGAGGAGCCGAGATAGATGAGATAACCCCCAACCGGAACTTTATGCACCCGGAATGCATGATGTTTACGTCGTTTGTCTGCTAGGAAGATTCCAGTTTGGCTTTTACGCAAGACTTATGTATAGTCGCCATCGAGTCCCAGCGTCCGAGCTTGGTGGGGGATCAATACGAGTCACTGGTAGAACAAAGAAAAGCTTCGCGCGTCGGAGCATTGTTGTCGGGTCTATCGACGTTACACAAAAGAATCCTTTATTTCAGGATTTTTTTTATTATTATTTCTTCTTAATTTTTTCTCTTTTATTTTTTTTCTCTTTTATTTCTTCCTATTTTTTCTCTTTTATTTGTTATTATTTTGTTCTCTTTTATTTGTTCTTACTTTTTTCTCTTTTATTTCTTATTTTTTTTCTCTTTTATTTCTTCTTAATTTTTTATTATTTCTTCTTATTTTTTCTCTTTTATTTCTTCCTATTTTTTATTTTTTAGTCAATATCAGAGGAAAATTTAATTTTCTGTCTGGGAACCTCTGATTGGTATTAAAACGGTAGTGTAAATTCCAGTGTATAAGCTAGACCACCCTAACATGGCTATAAGCGTAAAATCTGAGGGCCCTTGGCTGCTTTTTGGGTTGAAAAAACTTGTCAATTATGTCTTGTGGTTTGTTAAGTCACACAGAGGCCTTCTGGTAACTTACACGGTAGTGTGTGGTGTATGTTGAGGCTTATACAGGCGTGACGAGCCAGACCACAGTGAACGGAAATGGAAAACATAAATCCATCACATGCAAATGAGTAGCTCACATTATAACCGCAGTCTTGAGGGGTAAGAAAAAAAAATGTGCTTCCTTAGCTTTAGGTATTCTATAAAAACTCGCTTCATTGCAAGGCGTGTTTAGCACCCTTGCATTTCACCGCAGTTTGCCCTTTTTACAACGGTTTCCCATTGGCCCATAAACTCTTGCTTCATATTCCCCGAAACCATATAAGATTATACCATATAAGATTCAGCCGTGTACGATTTCATGGCCACGCAGAGGGTCTGATGCTGTGAAAAGAAAACTGATGCGACTCAAAAGTCGAGACTTTATAACCTCCACCTATTTGTCTAAACAACGGATCCAATTAAGCTGGAAAAAATCGCTTTTCGGGGAGTTTAAATATGCAGGCCGTGTTGGAACGCGATCATCTGCACCCAAACAATCCAAGATAAATAGCACTGAGCCCTTGTTAAGACTTGGAATACAATTTTTGGAGAAAGGAGCTCGTCTTTCGGCGTTTGAGTCAGCGAGGGTTATTACTTTCTCGTGTCGAAATGGCTGAGAACAATGGTTAAGCGAGCAGGGAGGACTCGAGACCGTCCAGTGATAAGAAAACTGGCGTTATGCAAATGAAGTATGTGTCATTTCAGGGACCTTCGTTTCTGTTATTGTAAATACGCCACTGCCCAAGCGAGCCAAATGAGATTATGGCAGACCTTTTTTTTCCAGAAATAAATAAATAAAAGAAACGAGGAAGTGAACTACAGACATTCCAGTGTTTGTGTCGCGTGGATGAACCGTGGGTGTACTCGAGTTGGAAAAGAGAAAAAAGACAAGTACTGGAACCCAGGAAAGCCGAGTTTCAGGGCGTCGTTGGCATGCGATGGGTGGATTGAGCGGCGTCCTCCGTTGTGTTTTTAGAAGCACTGCTTTTAGTTCTTCAGCCAACGTGGGTGCTCTCCAATTGCCGTGGCCTCCAACTATAGAATTACGCACCCTTACGTTTTTCAACCAGAGAACGACGCCTATGTTTTGGCACACGTGTGCCGCACCTACGTATGTTTCTTCAGAAACCTTGAACCAGCTTTTATGACTTTTCCTTAGTTACCTTAATTGCTATTTTGTTAATTTTTTAGTGTCGTTCAACTTTCTTTTTTACTTCAGGTTGTTTTCTCTCCTAATCTTATTTTATTTCGCGTTTTTCTATTTTATTTTCTAATTAATTTTTCTAGCTTTTTCAAGTTAGCTTAGATTTTTCTTTTTTGAAGCTTATTCACCTTATTTAACGTAATTTATTTGTGTAAAATAGATTTCCTTTCCTTTTTACGGGTTTGAATCTTTCTTTTTGAATCTTTAGTGTTAACTTATTTTTACATATTTTTTTCTATTTACATATTTTTACATATTTTTTCTATTTATTTATTTTTAACTATATATTTTTTTGTAAAATAGATTCCCTTTCCTTGTGTACCTTACTTTTTACGGTTTTTGAACCTTTATTTTTATTTATTTAGATCTTTATTGTTTATTTTATTTTTTATTTATTTTTAAATCTTTATTTTTTATCCATTTTTTTCTATTTATTTATTTTGACATTAAATTATTTTTGGTTCATTTTGTTCGAATTTTTTTACATGGAGGATAGGGTTCTGAAGGTCGATGTTTGGAATTGCCCAGGACAGGCTTCGGCAACATGCCTTAAACGGCAGGAGCCTTTGCGAATAAATTATGAAAATTGCGAACATGAACCTAGCGTTTATGACTTTGGCAGACTCTATGAACCCGTAAGATGTAGTGATGCCCTGCGTGTTGACAAAGTATCGTGAAAATGTGATTCATCAACCGGCCCCTTGAAACGTATTGATGGACAGCTAGGGTTTGGGATAGGAACTCCTCTGTTTTGAAAGTTGCATTAGACAATCGCGAGACACAGGGATTTCCTGTGCTTTTGACAATGACGGATGGTACCTTAATGAAGGTCTTTATCGAGCATAGGGAGGTAAAGGCGGTGATTCACGAGATTAGTGCACACTGTACGTGTAGAGAAGCGACGGGACCATTTTTCCTGTATGCACGAACTGCTACTGTATTACCACACCGATATCACATTAAGTAAATGTCATTAAGTGATGTTAAGTCGATGGGAAAATATCCAGGTTATTTAAGCTGTTATTTGCGTGAACACAGCAAAAATAAGGGCAAACTGATTAAAACAGTAAATTTTAGGAAAAAAGAATTTGGGGAAAATGGGAGACGTCATAGTGTAAAAGTGGTTAAAAAATAAAGAAACTATGTTGACAGTAAAGTAGTTTTAAGTGTTAGCTATTGCATTGTTCTGAGTTTTTCTTCCGAAAAGCTGTCATTAAATTTGTAAACTATGCTTGAATTTCGGTTACTTTTTACTATACGGAAACTGGGCAACACAGTAGTTCTGATTTTTTTTTATTGAGATAAAACTTACCCAGTAGGTGGAGCATATAAATTTAATTTCTTTCAGGTAATCTTTGTTTAACAAACTATTTTTCTTATGTAATTAGCTTTATTTTCTGTTTTTTTTTACGTCTTTGAACTAATGAAAGTGCGCCTGTTATAATCTAGGTTATAATCACCTCAGTTTGCAATTCATTGCTTGGGTTTTATTTTGGTTAGGAGGCGGGTTCGGGACTTATTCCCTACAGCTCTGGGTCTGGCGCATTTTCGTTCTCTTAGAAAACGGTAAAGAACAAAGTGGGGAGTCTAGGGGGAGACACTTAAGTAGCAGCGCGGAAGGGCAACCTTCTGGCTTTTCTCATTTAGCACCCCGCTGGTCGAGATAATTTCCGTTTAACATTAGACTTGAAACAGTAGCGTGGTAAGACCTCCATGGCTTCGCTGCATGGCCGTGAAAATGCTCAAGTTGTTTCCACCCCTTATACAAATGTATGCACAACTCAAGCCCCCCGCGAGTCGTCATAAGCGAGCATTGCTACCATAACAAATGCACACTACAGTGCCGTACACCCCTCACAGTGTCTTTCTTCACCCCCTCAGCTTCTTGAAACGATTTGTTGATTTTGAATGTGTTTGCTGTGTTATTTTCTCTGCTGTAGCACATTTTCATTCAAACATAACAGCCCCTTTTGAACTTTCTTTGTTGTTCATTGTAGTAAGTCCAAATAGCGCCCATTGCATTTCACGAAGAAACTTCTAAGTTTTTCTGCCTAAATGCAACGAAATCGTTGGTGCCTCATTGATCTACACTATCCTTTAATTTATTTGTTACTTTTCGTGGAAAAAGTTCGAAATTTGACCGTTTTCGATGACACAACGGCAATTCGGAATTTTGGTAGCTTGTGTTGTAAGTAAATGTAATTAAACTGTTTTCTTTGTGTTTTGTCATTTTCTCGATGTAAAGAAGATGACTACAAAGTTTTACGAACAACGAGTGCTTCTGTCAAGAAATCTGGGGTGGGCGATATTAGGATTATGGGCGAAATTTGGAATGATCACTGTAATGAAAAATGGGAAAACATGGAAAAAATTGGAATTGAACCCAGATTCTGTACAACGCCTTCAAATGCGTTTAAAGTGTCTTAGAGGGTGTTTCCTTACAACCACATGTATTGTCTTTTTTCCTTTTTTTATTCGTAGTTTAACGTATCCAGCTCACGCCTCCTATCAAAAACGCAACAAGAAACTACAGGGTGTTGAATTTTGCGATAAATTGCAATAAAACGCAGTAGTTGCATAACATTTCTCTTTTTGCAACACTTTTTATTCCATGTTTCGTATTTAGACTACAAATGATAAGGAAATGACCCTCGCAATGGATTAATAAAACTGGTCTTCGTTGCCAAAACATTGGGACGGAGCTCGTAATTTCTTTTGTAAATAGAGCCGAGTTGATACTATGCTTTCGTAAACCAGTGTAACGTATTACGAGAAAGTAAAAGGTTTTGTTTTTGGCTCTAAGAAAAAGAAAAGTCCAATGGATGTTTCAGCGCAAGGGACCGGGACACGTGGCAGTAATCGTAAAGATATTTTTGGCTGGAACTGGTATTGCCCGTTTACCCGTTGTAATCTGGTAGGTTTTCGGCCAGTGTGTCTCTTCGGTGTTCCTTGGTTAAAATACGATTTGAGTTCTTGGGCGATAAGAGGTGAGAAAGTGACATTTGGGTAGCTAAACGGAAAGCTTAAGTGCATTTGTCAGATCATTCTCGTTTTCAAAATTTTGACCAAAAGTTCATTTGGAATAGGCCAGTAAGTATGTTTTCGTTCTGATAAAACCGTTTGGGGCAAATACCAATACCGAAACCGAACCGTTGTGTCGATTTAGGAGTTGAGTATCCGGTGAAGTAGGCTTTTAGCTGTGGAAAAAGGATTAAGAGAATTCCGAGTGTGCAGCCATTCGTGAAGAGGTATTGGAATATTCCAAAGGGGCGTACCTTGTTAGGTGTGCCGGAAATGTCTGTTGTTTTATACGAAGAGAATGGCACGTTAATTCTCGCTGCCAGTAAAACGTTTAGTAAGTGAAATTGGATTTTTTTTAGGTGTTTTGGCCTGGGAAATTAGGAAATATTAACATAAAATTGCTAAGGTGAAGTGTTGAATTCTAAATAATATGATAATATAAGGTGAACAAGCAGTAGATAAGAAAAGATAAAATAAGTAACGGAGGCCGTAGGAAGTAAACGAAAATTGCGAATGTGCAATATAAGTTTAAGGCTTATTTTTTCTGCCTTTCCTCTGTTCGTTTATATTTTTTCATAGAAAGGCTTTCTCCAAAGAAAGTTCTCGTTCACGTTCAGCTCATCTGCGTTAACCATAAAAAGAGAACATTTTCAGCGAAAATGTGATTTCTTTTTTTGCGTAAAAGTTTCACACGTCCTACTGAGGAAGTATAAACTCAGTGACTTATTCGATTCTGCACGGTTTTCCACAAAACAAAACCTTTTTTGTTTTCTTTTTTTCACCGAAATACACACCAAAAAAAACGATATGAAAAGTAAACTCAGCTGACTGTACATTTACATTTATATTCGTTTTAAGTTTAGCTCTCTTCTATTCGTATGACTCATGAAAAATGGCTCAACTCGAAAAGAACTTAGGGGTGCATTGCAGAACAACAATTGCACGAACTATTGCATGAGCAATTTTTTATTTTATTTATTTTTGTTCTCAAAGTGGTACATGTCGTAATTAACATGCCATATACATTTGCAGACAGAGTTTGGATATTCGCTGGAATTCCCAACGCTTTGTAAGACCGAATTTTATAGGCGACCTGTACGTGTATTCGTACCCAAATATCACCAGGTGGCGTCGTATTTATATGGTCGGGGATGTTGGGGTTGGTGTGAGCTTATGACTAGGTAGCTACGTTCTATAGTAGGGGAGAACGTTATCGTAAATAACATAAAAGGAGGAGCAGTGTTATTTTAGCTATTCTAGTGCCTGCTGTGTATACTGTATAGCCCAGACACTAAGACAGATGTAGATTTTGAAAGCGAAATTCCCAGCTTCAACGTTATCCACCTAAATCTTTCACGTTTTACGACAGTCCCACTAGGTTTTTCATACACCTATAATTTCAATCACCAAATTCTAATTCTAATTTATGAAGTGCTATATTATTGCAGTATAATAGATATTAAAAATCATTATGTGTGTTACAAACACAAAAATTCAAAATGTAATGAAAATGCAAAAATTAAAAAAATAAATAAAAATTTAATATATAATCGTAATTATTAGAATTATTCATTACAAGGGTTATTATTATTTTTAGCTAATTTTTCATAGAATTTTATTCACTTTAGCAAAGTAATGTAGTGATAAATAGCTTCATAATGTTAGTCATTATAATATCCTTCATAATGTTTATCCTTCATAATCAGCAAAGTTCTGACCATTCACACCATAATTGCTTTATGGTGTGAATGGTCAGGTGTGTTGGAGAAAATTGGAATAAATCTGGCAAGAAGCATGGGAATAAAGACTGTAACAGACATAAAGACGAAAGGCGTTGGAAGTTTCGTGACTCATCGTTGACTTAAGCATGCCGGACGGGAAAAATCAGCAATAATAAAGAGAACAAAAATTAAAAGTCTCCAACTTGACTGTGTCGTTGGCACAGTCTGCTCTATGCTGTAAATAGTGACGTCAGCTCTGCTCGATAGAGCTCAGTAATTGTCTGTTAACGGGGGATTTAAAGAGCTTCGTGACCTTGCTATTTCCGCGGGCTTTTTCTTTGATTGAAAGTATGGCATCCGTAATCCGGGATCTGGAAACGAGTTTTTATATGGACGACCTCTGGCATTTCTAGTAATCTTTTCGATGATGGGGCGTTCAAACAAAGTTTTAATATTTATTGCTTCCAAGCTTCGTGTTTTGTTTTTCGTCGCGGATAAACGAAACAAAATGCTGGAAATCGTTTAAGAAGGAAACAGTTGTTCGTCAGACTTATGTCTTTACAGCCTACGGAATGAGGAAAGCTTAAAGGGAAGAGGCTTTATCACTTGATCAACGAAGACTCCCGCCAAGGAACATGGAAAATGTACGTAAATGAAACGTTGAAAAATTAAGTCCGTAGGGAAGTGTCAAGCACTGCCGAAAGGAATTCTATAAGGGAAGATTAATGATCGAAAAGATTTCTGGAAGCAGTAAAACATTCGGAGAGAAATTTTGGGTTCAGTTTATAACACGTTTCTCTTGGTTTTAGATAATTAAACGCTTCTATGAATGTTTTAGTATCGAAACACACGAAATTTTGTTACGCATTTCAGGAAATCTGATTCTAATCCTATTTTGTATTTATTCATAAAACGATTTATTCATGTGTGCTTAAAATTATTTTACCAGCTTTTGAATCTTATATTTTATTTCAATCGTTTTTTTGTACACATTATGGATGCATTTATTCAGTTGCTGCTGCTTTTAGGAATTGTTTCCCATTTATCACGGTGAGGAGAGTTCGTTAACGTCTTTGTATAATAAAATTTAATACACATTTCTGAAACTGTTCTAAGCTGAGTTTAGCTTGGTTTTCGAAACAAGTACAAAAAAATACCGCAAAAATAAATTCATATTTTGTTTGCGAAGTCAATGAGTTTTTATTTATGTAATTTTTATTATTTATTATATGGCTCGAATAGCGGAAGAAATTTGAAGAAACGATATTTTACCGCTAAATTATAGCTCATTGCGTTGATTTATATGCAAGAAAGGTCCTATTTCAGTCTTTTCTGGTTTAAACGAAATAAAAGGGTACCGGTTACTGAAGAAATTTATAACCAGATAGCCAGAACTCGTCCGCGAACTGTCAGCTCACATGTCGTACATCACTTGTCACAGACTTGTAGAGAATGAATAACGCACGGTGCATTCCCCAGTCACTAAAGAAAAGCATTTTAATTCAACAGCGTAACGAAACCTGAAGGGACTTTTTGAGCGGGAAAATTTATTTTATTTCACGCTTTCACAGACACTAATTAAAATTCTCACCCAAAATACCTGAAGAGCTCCCGAAGGTAAAACTTTGTTGAACATGATTCATAATGAAACTGCAAACATTTTTTATGGCGGTCCCAAGAGCTCTCTTTGGTTTCTTGTTTGCCTTTTGTTGGTACTTAAACTTATCGTGCACCGCATGTGTGCCCAGGCGTTGTGTTATTTCAACAGTCCCAACTACCGGTCTTACCGGTAGCGTTTCACAGTTTTAAAGCTACCCGCCCGGTTGTATAAACTTTGACCGAAATTCGTCTCACTCCTTTCCTCATTAAACGACGTTAAACGCGGAATTCCACACTGAAATTGGACCAATAAAGTTTATTCGCTTCTTGATGAAAGATTCGAAATAAATTAAGAAAAAAACGTAGTACGCAAAGCTATGGTGCAAAGAAATGGAAATAATGTTAATGGAAATAAAACGAAAACGTTAAAATAAGAAAATCCAGTAATTAAAATATGTGGGACAATTAAACTACTGTTACGTTCTACTCCTTTTCAAATCCGTTTATTCGTAACTTCAATACAAAATCACACAAAAACACTCTCCTTCTCGTGCTTAACTCTCACACCACGCTTACAACAATCAAACTTCACGCTCAAGAAACGCAACTAACTTCAAGGAAGGTCAAAAAGGAACTGAACATTACAGGCTCGGTGCAGGGAATTTCATTCTTACCAACAATGAAACTTAGGATCATTGCTGGGCGGCTACGAAATTAACTGTTAGGTAATAACGAACGCCACACTATTTGTAACCTTACTACATTTAATTTTAATACGATTTTTTTTCAGGGAAATACATTTTGTATGTACATTTAAATTATTGAACGTATTATAAAACATATGGCAAATGTCTAAATATAATGTCTAAATATGGCTCTTTTTTGGGAAATTACTTTAATTTTTTGTTTCATTTTAGATCATGTATTTGACCAACTTCGGGTATTTGCCTCAGTCGGATTTGGAAACGGGTAATTTACGGACTGACGATCAAATTGTGCAAGCCATCAAGAACCTTCAAGTAAATTTTTTATGGCTCTAAAAAAAAGCATTAAACTGACCTTTTCTGTATTAGTCGTACGGTGGCGTGGAAGTGACAGGCAAGTTTGATGAAGCCACGAAAGATCTAATGAAAAAGCCACGTTGTGGTCTTCCGGACATCCTGTCGGAATCGTTTCGATCAAAGTAAAGTCATAAAAGGGTGGCATGGATAAAAGCCAAAAAAAAGGGCAATACTTTAGCGAGAGAAAAAGCCAGACTAAAGGCATTAAAAATGTCCTTTTATTTAGCTCTACTAACATATTTTTCTTTTGCAGGCGTCACGCAACAATCCCAGTCTCGGCCCGTCATTACGCCCGGCGACGATTAAAGCGTTATATCATCCAGGGACAAAAATGGCACCATACGAACCTTACGTGGAGGTAAGAGCGCTCTTTCTCAACTTTTTTTTTATGGCTGTAGCAGCTAATTCGACCTGGTCGTGTCTATCGATAATTTGTGTCGAGTGGACGTACCGCCATAAACGCACTCGTTTGCATCATTTGTTCAACAATTCCCCCTTGCCTATCAAAGCCACGTGGCGTGTGTCGGAGCTCGAACTTCCTTAAACCATATGGCTGCTCTGGTGAACCGACCGAAAATTGCCGCGTCACCCAATTTACTCTTTTTTAACTCCGGTGCTGGCGTTAACTATGTTGATTCTCCAGGCGTCGATCTTTTTTCTCATCAGTAAAAATGTGTCCTTCACGCGTTACAGATAAAAGTTTGACAATGATTCTAGCGGGTCTTTGATCAAGTACTCACTGCGAAGGGAGTGTTAATTTTGGCCCCAAGCCTTAGTTCACTCAAGCAAGTCTTGACAGTGCACCCAGAGCGGGGCAAAACTGAAAGAGCAGCTGCTGGTAAAAATGCAAACTCCGGTAAGCTTGACGAAAGGTTTGCCTTTCGTAAAGCCCAGTAGAATCGTTAGCTGTCTAACGCCCCAAGTCAAGCCAAGTTCTGCCTAACTAGTGTGTGCGTCCTTAGTCACATCTCGGCTACAGTAGCCTGTTATTCTTTGGTTTTCCATTTTTTTCTCCCTTCCTTGCATTTGTTTATTCAGATTTATGGGACGAGTGACGAAGCCTGAAATGCCTTCAAAAACGAAAAGAAAAAATGCGCGTCTGTCGAAAAAGGCTTTTTGTTCTCTCCTGTTGCCTAGGTTATGTCCATTTAAAGTTGAAAACTGAACCTGGTGACGGTCAAAAAGAAAAACTGTGACATAACACAGTAAGATCTCGTAACACACCCTTTTATTATTTACTGTCCTTTTATAATTGACAGATTTTGATGTCGCAGTAAGTAAATGTAAAGAAGCCATTGAAGAAATTAACCTCGGATTTATAGAATTTACTAGTCAGTTTTTTCCTCCTGAACAGCATAAAAACGATCGTAATGCGTTTCTACTTGATTATATCCGAATCTTTCCAGTTAACTCGTTAACTGACTCATTTTCGAAGTCTTCGATTTTTAGTTCGAATAATTAAGCGTTGGAGAAAATTTTACCCTTCCAAACCAGTAGAATCCTGGTTTGTTTGTATAGGGGTGTATTAAATCATAACGCTGTAATCGAAAACCTGACACGTTCTGCGTGAATTCCTTATTTGGTAGTTTAATGCTTTAATTCGAGAAATAATTACAACACAGGCAACAAGGTACTTCTTTTGAAAGGAAACGTTCGAGCCTCGCGGACCGGGTATTGAGTTTAGTCACAGGATCGCTCGCTAGATGGCTCGTATGGGCTTTGGGCGCCTAAAATCCAAGAACAGGAAATTCCGGAAGCTGGGAAATGCGCTCTCGTTCCGTTCTCTCGTTTCATTGAAAATCGGACATATTTCTGTAGTAAGATAACGAAGCTACTAGACAAAAGCGTCTTTTGTCTGCGAAGGATGTTTAACGGTTGCCAAACTAAACGAAGTGCCAAATTTCGAGAGCCTCTGGAAAGAGCAGAAAAGGCGGTTCTTGACGACCTGATTTAGTTTGGCGGCTAGCTTTGCAAACATACAACTTGTAGTCCGTAACCTGCATAAACATACGGCAGACGCCAACATGACGAACCCATTGAAAGGGCGTTGCCTTTATGTCGCCATTCTTTTTTATACAACAGCGAAGCCATACGACACAGTACGCATTTTACGCAAACGTACTCGCAGACTAATCTCGTGCTCCAAATTTAAAGCCATTCAATTTTTGTTCGTCGAGATAGCTATTGTTCCCTTCACCCTTCTCCGCTAAGATCCACTTATTAATATTTGTATAATCATTAATATTTGTAGTAATAATAACCATTGATTCTCCCCCAATTAAGGCATTCAAGAATTCACTGAATAAATTTATTCAAGGATTCCCTCTCTCACTGCTGTTCACTTAAGGATTAATTTCTTTCGAAAATTCACTGCTTTCACGACTCAGAAGATTTGTAAGAGTTGTAACTATTTCTTAAATCTGAAATCGCGACAGAATATCCTACTTTCGCTGTTATTCTAGACTTCCAGACTGTCCTATTTTTAAATAAGCATAATACTTGTACCCCGTACAATTTTTACAAGTATTTTGCTCTAATCTCCATTTCCATTTACTTCTTGTAATCCAGGAAACAAGTGAGGGAATATAGAGCAGTACGTTAACGTAACATCCTGTCTAATAACAGGGTGGTCTGGTCCAGTCTTATGCCGTTGGAATCTTTTGGTTGACTCACTATCGATCTTGCTTTGCTGGTTACTTCCTTTGCTTCCCTTTTCGCTCGCCGTTTACAGCATCGAGGGCAAAAACCCCTGCTGCAGAAATCTTGCCCAGCTTAACGCAAAGTTGGCCATAAAAGCATGTTCTGTGAAGGTTTTCGGTCTGCCCCTCCACTATTTCGAGCTGGTTTCTATTGTACCCCTCCGTCTTTTTTTTTTTTTTTTTTTTTTTTTTTTTTTTTTTTTTTTTTTTTTTTGCATACCTCACCCTTATTGTGCACCCAAGTTCGGTTAGCTCCCAACAAAGGTACAGTTATCTTGGCACTACCAGGATTTACTACTTGCCGATCAATGATAGAAAACGAAACTCACAGTCCAGTCCGGAAAAAGCAAAAGTTACGTGTCCACTCCTAGGTCTTGACTTAACCCCAGGCTATTCTATCTTTTGGTTATGGACATGGTAATCTAAGCTAATTTATGAGCTGACGTTGCGTGGCATTAAGTATTGCGTCGTTCGGATTCTGCAGCGTTGGGCTGTTCCGTTTCTCTCGTATGGTGATTGAAACCCACGTGACAGCTGCAGCTGGAGAGAATTACACAAAAGAGGGGCGAAACCCCTCGTCGACCCTCTTCTCTTGCGCAACCGGTATTTGAAGTTTTTATTTTAGCTCTCTTATACTATACATCCCTTGGCCGGAGTTTCGGGGCTCTGCTATTCTTTTTGGACGTGCTGCTGAATAGAGAGGGGGTTCTCCTGCGTTCGTTTCGCAGATTTTTTTTCGTTATTATCCAAGCGAAAAAGAGGGTAAAAGAACGCCAGATCGGGTCTGTAGAGAACCCACGGCTTTCAGCTCGCGTGTCCTATCAAATTTCGCAATATGGCTCAGCTCTTATGTATAGTTGGGGGGCTAAAATTTAAACCGGATATCAAACGGGGCACAAAAGGATGGAGTTGTTCTCCTGGAGCTTTATTTCTTTTTGCAGACGCCAAACTATTTTTTTTTAATATTTTTCGCGAGGTCATCTTGCTAGTCAAGCTATCAGTATAAATGAGAAACGCTGTGTCGTAAACCCATCTGACTTCCCATTGTCGAAGATTTTGGCGTTGGAAGAAGGATAACAGAAAAATCTTTCTTCCTAACTTCCTGACTACTAATGGCCCTGTGGTAAATTACCGGGTGTCTGTTGACGATAGGGACGAGGGACTTATCGGTCCACAATAATTGCTCCCTCCCTTTTGTGTTAAAAGACATGCCTGGAAAAGGCCTACCCGGAGTTATTTTTCCAAAGACTTTTTTTTTGTGGTAAACAAGTTTGTGGTACTTTTATTATGCACGTGTTTTTCTCACTGAGCTAACTTAACTTCACGTCTTAGCCTTGACTTAACCTAAATTAAACTTCCATATTGCACTGTGCACCTAAACACCATGGAAAGATTAAAAGAACGTTAGTTTTGTTAGAATTTAAGCATAGTTTAGGAAACAGAATATTCCCAATTAGGTTTCGTTAAATCTTACGCTTTAGTAAGATGCGTTTAAAGTACAATATCTTAAGTAAAAGCTATAGAAATTTTAGTTAACGGGATTTCCCCTTAAGAGCGTTCTCGTGGAAGGTTTTTTCCCAGCTTTTGTGTCCGCGAGTTTATTACAGCTATTGCACTTTGCGAATGCGGAACGAAATCGAATCGGGACACTCCAAGTCCTTCAAGCCTTGCACAGGGACGACAGCTTCTTGGGACAGGATTTGACAGAAAACAGATATTTAGGACTTGGGGAGCATTGAGCCGTCTTGTTTAAAAGCCCAACTACTGTTTTCCAGTCTTGATACTGTGCACGGTGACACTTTCGAGAGGCATGGCTTACGGCTTACAAATTCTGCTGGTGCAGTAGCCTAACTCTGTTGTGCCATTTTAATGAAATACACACGTTGACTCGTAGCATTCCTGCGGAAGGCCACGTGGAGCTGTAAGAAAGCTTTACAAGCTACACAGTAAATTTCGGGATAATGTTGAACGAACTCAGAGTTCAGTAGCGTTGTGGTTGTAGATATGTTGTAAAAATGGCGTTGTAAAATTGTTAACTCAAGAGTTGGAGACCGATTATGGAAAGGAAAAGGGAAATTGGGCAACATAAGTGCGCGTGTGACGCAACAGGAAGGTAAGTTACAGCGTAATAATCATAGCAGCTCGGTTGTAAGCCTACGTTTCTACGCACTTAGTAACAGACTCCCTTGTTTTGGAGGCAATTACCCTCGCTGTATTCTCCCTTAAAGGTCATATGGGCTTGTAACCTTACACCTTGAAGAGTGAGCTGGGTAAGGGCCCCTAAGCTGGAGGGACGCTTGGAAAAACGGCCCAACATCGTTTTCTATGGGGCTTAGGGGGTTTCTTATTGGAATGGACTGTAACAACCAATAGTCGTGAATAAAAGTTCTGGGCAAGTTGATGGGGATTTAGGAAATAGGAGACCACCTTAAACCATTTACTGCACTTGACATCATAGCAGTTAGGTCATATATCTAGCGAGAGAAAATCAACTTCTCAGTAGCGTTTGAATTACAAGCTAACGGGCCTATGCCAAATCCACTTGTCGAAGCACTGTCAAACGCAAGTTTTCGTAACGAATTCGTAACGAGTTCGTAATAATGGAAAAGGGAGTAAATTCTCTATTCGTTAAGTAATTAAATGTATAACTAGGTAATATTGGAAGCAAAGTATTTATAAGTACAATAGAATCTCGTTTTAACGAACCTCGTTTAGAACAAACTGCTGGCGATAGTGAAAAAAAATTTAAGGTCCGTTGCAACTAAATAAAGTCGATAAAGATTAGTAGCAGAAAACTAGTTGAATTCGTTATGTAACGAACAAATTCCTGTTTTAACAAAAACGGGTCAAATTGCAGGCGAATAACTCATTTCGAACAAGGGAATCGGCTGTATTACAAAGTCCGAAAGAAGAATATGCACTGATGCAGTTCAGTAAAAGCAATTTTTACTATTTGAGTATACTTATTTTATTATTTTTTATGGCGTCTGATGCAACGAATTTTGGATACACTTAACAGTTTTTCAGGTCCTAGGAAAATCGTTATAACGAGATTCTACGCTACGTAATTAAATCTTGTCCGTAAAGATTCTGAGTAGTGAAAACCCAAAAGTGCGAAAATGTCTTCCGAATTGACATAGCTTCATAAACTTGCAAGGAATTGCTAACAATACGCAACGGACTGTGCATAATTAAACGCATAATTAAAGTAAATATGCGAGATCGAATCTACGTAATGCAAGCGTTCAAATTGTAACAATTCATAAAAAGTGTTGCACCGTAAACTTAAATCCTAAATGCTTCATAAAATGACTCGTTAAATACGTGAAAAAATGCATAAATTTCAGTTAAGGCCTTCATAATTGCTTCAAGCTTATTCGGAGACCTTTGTGGCATTCTTTGTTGCGTTTGTTGCTTTGGTAATATTACTCATACCGTGTGAACGGGGTCGTAATTACGATAATACCTTGCACAATTACGGTCCTAATTACGCATAATTTCATTGAAAGCCGTTTTGTACGCACTTGGATCCAATAATATCGCAAGTTCTAATTCCCTGATGCCCAAACTAACGTCGAAATTCGAAAAGCGTTGATAAGCTCGCTGGGCTATTTTCCAAGTTGGAGGACACAGCAGAAGGAAGAGGCGGAGGAGGACGGTGGAAAAGAGGAAGTTGGGTGGTAGAATAACTATTACATTACTAGTCCGGCCGAGAAGGGGGGGTTAGGGGAGCCACTATGTAGTGTATATGTTATGTAGCATGCATACTTTCCTCCGTGGTGCGCTCGGCACATCAGTCTCTCCATCGTCGCCCTCTTCTTCTCCTCTGGTGCCTCATGGTCGAGGGTCAGTAAGCTGCCAACGGTCTCACGCTCATCAGCTAAGTAGATTCCCAACGCTGCTCCAGCACAGTCCCAAAAGTTGTTTGTCAAACAAGACAAGTGACGTGTTCTCGACATTCTCAGTGATCCTTATTCCCTCCGTAAAGAAACGTTCCAAGAGCTTTTTCATTCCTGTGGGAACTCAGTGACACTAAATTGCCAATTTCGGGGAAAATCCAAGTTGGAGAATCAGACCGTTTTCTCAATTGAAACATGGAGAAACGATCTTAGCCGGGAGGTCCCTCACTCAACTTGGGTGTGGCGCGTGATTCAAAAAAATGTCGTCACAACCTCCTTGAGTGAGTGAAGTCTCGCGCTATCAAGTCATCACTTGTCACGTTAAGCACAGAAAAAATCTTGAAAAATCCCTAGACATAGGCTTCACTGTGGTGGTAAACTTTCCCAGCACCCAGCTTTGCTTGTTTTTCTTCAGTCTAGAGGGGAAATGCATGTTAAAAATATTTAAAGGCTGTCGTGAAGCTTGTGGGCTGTTCGTAACTTCTCAAATGACAAATGCCTTGTTTTCACGTGTGTTTTTTTCTCTTTCGCGAGCAATGAATGTAAGATTGTATTTTGTACAGAAATAGATTGTCGAAAATATTTTTTTTTGGTATTTTACGTTCGTGTTCGAATGGAGAATTCAGCATTAATTTTTATTTTATTTCCAGGGTCTTTGTATTCTTTTTTTTAGGAGGAAGATATTTATCTTTTTTTTTGCGTTCGTAAGCTTTGAATTTAATACCAAGCTTCCGCCGGAGCAACAGCTGCTCTTCAGAAAATGACAACGAAGAGGAAAAAAGGGAAAGGAAGGCTAATGTTATGCGCTGAGAGAAAAGAATTGGAAGTGTTAAGGGACAAGAGGCTTTATCACAGCAAAAATAACGTATATGTTACAACAACATCATTACAACCAGAAGGAACAGCTGGAGCCTTGTTGTGCTGTTACGTTTTTCAAGGGAGTGTCTCTTTGCTTGTCGAACCGTTTTGTTCGCACTATTCCAACCAATATTTCATTCCTCGGTTCGTCTATTGATCACCGAGAAAGTGATGAATGGACCCAAAACCCTGCTCTGGCTTCATTGCGGTGCCGGAGATGGTTAATTTGAGCTAGTATTCAAAGATCGTGGACGTCTGGCGGAATTAAATAGTTTCGGCATAAATATGCCGTCTCGTTAGCATGTTGTCAAATTGATTGTCCCGGCAAATGACGGAGACTGTTATGTTTCACAGTCGAGATTAGGTTTATCAGCTTCCGGCAGGATTTTTTTAGGTTCGCTTTTTTTGCAAGAAAAGATTTAGATCAAATTTCGTTCGAGCTTGACTAACTCTTAGAAGCAAGTAATATTCTAGACAGTATAAAATTAATGTTTCGTTTAAAAATGTGTTCTTACTATAACATAGAAACAATACACTAGTAGCGTCAATGTTTGTTGGAGTTTAGAGATATCAAGATAGTTGTTAAAAACTGTCTCTGTGCGTGTTTAATAGTCTCGGTTGCGTCCGTCGAGTCGGAACGCACCGCACGCAAACGAACCTGTAGCCGCTCGCAGCTCAAGCCGCGCCGCATGTAAAAGCTTCGGCTTCGACAGGCACAAGGTCTCTTTCACCGTGAGGCCATGTGGTCACCAGCGAAGCTTTTTCTTTTTCTTTCCGTCTTACCACCCAAGATCTCCTGTCTTTTTTTTTCTGTAACCTCATTTTTCTTCATCAGCAACGGTCAGTACGTGAGGTTGTCAGCCGTCGTGGATTCCGGTCATTGTGCACTCATTTTATGTTTTTAATTTCGGCCGTTTTACTCAAGGGTCTTCCGTCCCAAAAGTTCATTGAGACGGAGGTTTTGTACCCGGGCTAATGTGCTTACGCGCTTCGGTGGCTCACCTTCGTTGCCAATGAGAAAAGATGGTTGGGTTTCGAAATCTCTGGTGTCGCTGATAAAGGAATAAGGGAGAAGAGAGACATTGAAGAAGGAAAATCCAACGAGGGAGAAAAGAGCCATATAGGCCGGTACGGCTATTGAAAAAGGGCCAAAGAAAAATATGTAAGGAGAGAACTAACTGGTCAGTCCGGTTTAACGCAATAGGGGGGTCAACCATCACCCTTGGCTCACCCCCATAAAAATAGTTACGCATCCTCCCTCTCATTATTTCCAGAACTTGATCCTCCAACGCTGGAACCAATTTCGATTTACAACTTACCCAGCTAACACTACGCCACCTTCAGGCGCTAGTGCTATATAGCCTGCAAATATGGGGAGTTAATAATATAGCTACGGTCAACTAACTAGAGTCTCTCTAAAGAAAATGCAAGTACAATACTTTGGTAACCAAAACGAGTCAACCGAACGATACTAGCCAGACGGCATTGGCTTACAATGAAAGTTCACGTTGCAATAGCTTTGCTAGGGGTTAAAGATAATTGTTTGTCCTTGTGTCATAACTAATTGACAGATATATTTTTCTTTACATTTGCAACTCGGAACCTTAAAGTCAGTTCGCTGTTGCCGACAGCTCATTTATAAAGAAATTGTACTGTAAAAGAAGTAATGAACTAAAACACAAAACATTAAGAAAGTGTCGAAATGTATTAAAAAAATCTAAAAAAAAAAATATACATTTACGAGTGCGCTCAAAGGCGAGAATGGATAACGTCAATTGCTGTTAGAATTTTTATGCGTTTTGGAACGTCATAGGCGAAAGGGTATCTTGAGTGACCGGTACCGGAAGTGGGTGTACGCTTGTAAATTGGTAAATGGGGGGGATTTCGTCATTTGCATACCCATGGGAGGTAAAGAGGGGGGTTCAAACACTTCCGGTCAGTACCAGAAGGAATTGCAGGGTTTTTGTAAGGTTCATCTTTCTCACTCATGTACGATGCCTTAAGGTTGGACAATTTCCTCGTTTGTTGAAACGAAGCAGGTGCAAGGTATCGAAAAGAGTTGCGAGAACGTTATTAGAAAGTTTTCAACATGCAAAGAAGTCTTTTATTTATTATTAGGAGAATGGTATTCGAAAGACAAAGTTTGCAGGAAGAAAACTGTATCGAATTCTTTTTGCGTGCTTAGTTTCACGCAAAAATTGAACACAAGGATGTAGTAAACGTTTTAACGGTACCAGTAAAGTAATGAGCGTCACTGTAGTAATTGCAAAGAACATTCTGAACTGAACCGGACTGAAAGAAAGACCTTTCGCGTGCTTTTATGCTAATTAAAAGCAGTTGTAACACTGCGAATGCCAGCACCAACTTTGCTAACGGAATTTGTAAAAAAATATGTATTGAGCGTAATATATAACATGTAATAGTAAAAATATGTCAAGGTATATTTTACTTATCAACATGTGTGAATAATCATTCGATATTGACACCGTTTTTTCATAAAGAGAAAAAATTGAAGAATTATAATAAATTATAATGGGTAGTATTGTAGTTACATATATAATTAGCACGAGTTAATTAAGAGATATTTCATATGATTTAAACTGTGTACTCCAAAACAAGTATCGAATAATAAACGGAAGAACATGGGGCAAATTATTAATTTGTAGGGTCAGTCGCTGAGTATTGAAAACTTTCGCTAGTGACTCAGTTATGTGATCTAGAAAAAGGCAAATGTAGTTTATTCGAGCTTATACGCACATTATTGCTAGTCCGTTTTGCCTGTAGTGTCATAAAATTCTCACCATACGAGTCCCAAGCTCCTGACTCCCCCGTTAAGGACTGGCAAAATTGTAAATGAGGGTGCAGTTCTGCAATATAACCCAACTACATCTAGTGGGTGTGCGGCTGTATTGGCCAAATGGTTTCTCGTGGCGCTTTTGTCGTTATGGTAATGCGTATAAGGTTTCATTTCAAGTGACCGTAATGCCGAGTTTCCTGGTGCTTCGGTGATTTACTTCACATGAGGGATAGGGGGCGTACATTTTCACAGTGTCTGTTGACTCTGCTGGCCTACTCTTGATAGGATAAGGCATTGAATTGCTTGGCGGACGGTAGAAGCTTTAGCCACTCCTCTCCTCCCATCTTACCCCATCCCAATAATGGCAAGATTGCGAGCGCTACGAAGTGCCGTATGGTTCGATAATGCCTTTTGTAGTATATTGAATGATTCGCATATATTAAAGTGATCGGCCTAGAGTGAATGACATATTTATGTGACGCTTTTGTTTCTTACGCAGTTTGCGTCAACCCACCGCCTCCATGGACACTGACAGAACACGCGAGGACATCCGCAGAGCCTTGGATTTGTGGTCGCAGGTTTCCAGGCTTACCTTTAAAGAAATCAACAGCGACGATGCTGATATACGAGTATCTTTTCAAAGGTATACGCAAATTTACAAGCTTTACTTGAATAAATGGCAAAAAATTAAAATATTATAAATCTTCAAAACCTAAAGAACTTTTAAAAATAAGTTATTAGTAAATGAAAAAAAGGGGGTAGTAACACAAGCTTTTAATACATTAATATATGACACAGTGAATTTACGTAAATGAACAGAAATTTGAGAGATAAAAATTAAAGAACGCAAAGTATTTTAAGCGTTTGACTCATTTTTTTCCTTTAAGGTTGTATCATGGTGACGGATATCCGTTCGACGGCCGAGGGACTTTGTTGGCACACGCGTTCTTTCCAGGCCCAAACATTGGAGGAGATGCTCATTTTGACGATGACGAGCGTTGGGTTTCCGATCAGAGTGGCACAGAAGGTGATTCGAGCCAATTTCGATTATTACAGTTATTAAACCTGACTTTTTGAATAGGAATGAACTTTTTTGCCGTTGCCGTCCATGAATTCGGTCATTCATTGGGTTTGTCTCACACTCCCGTCCAAGGTGCTATTATGTACCCGTATTACCAATCTTCCGATAAATACGCATTGGGCCAAGACGATATCCGAGGCATTCAGTATTTGTACCAAGCCAAAGAAGGGCTGCCTGTACCCACTAATCCGAACTATACGCCGACACCTGTACCACCGAAACCACCGACCACCAAGAAACCAGAGTACCCGAATAAAAGTACAACGACTCAGCGTCCTGTTTCCTACAACCCGAATCCGAGGCCTCCGGTGACACGCCCACCGGAAGAAAGGCCAGACACGTGCGATACGTCTTATGATGCGATTTCTATGATCCGTAATGAAGTGTTCATTTTTAAAGGAAAGGTGAGGGTAAACGGTTTCTTAAATATTCCTGTTCACATGTGTAGTTGTGTCAGTCCTGTTTTCTAACACGATATTTTTAGTGGTTTTGGCGAATTGGACGAAATGGACTAGTACCAGGATATCCTCACGAAATTCGACGGTTTTGGCAAGATTTGCCCAGTAATCTTACTCACATAGATGCCGTCTACGAAAAAAGCGATCAGACGGAAAGTGTTATATTTATTGGTAAGTTAAACAACACCAAAACTATGTATGATATGGTTAAATAATATAATATTTAATCTTATAATGGTTAAACTAATATAATATGGTGGTTAAGTTGGTCAGTTAAGTGCATTAAGTAAAAGTTTAATTGAATGTGACAATTTTCTGTACAGAATGTAAATTAGACGAAAAATATTTTCACTAATTTTAATAATAGAAAAATGAAGCGCAAGGGTGATGATCTATTTTTCCGATTATTTACAGGTAAGCAGTATTGGGTTTTCGACGGCAACCGCAAAAAGGAGGGCCCGTTACCTTTAACTAGGTTGGGCCTACCTGACTCATTGGAGAAGATTGATGGAGCTGTGATATGGGGTTGGAATGGAAAAACCTACTTTTTCAGTGGCTCCATGTATTGGAGGTGAGTGTTTTCGTAAAGGAGTTGGAAGCCAATAAATCTTTTTATAACACTATTTCTAGGTATGACGAAGCCGTTAATCACGTCGAACTAGATTACCCCCGTGATATGTCCATGTGGCAAGGTGTTCCCTATAACATTGATTCGGTGTTCAAATACAAAGACGGTAACACACAGAAAAATGGAGAATTTTGGGGTGTGACTTAGTTCTTCTTGTGTTTCTAGGAAATACCTACTTCTTTAAAGGAAAGGGATTCTGGAAATTTAACGATATGCAAATGCGCGTGAGCAGTCCGGTGCAAACCATTTCGGCTCCAGTATGGATGGGTTGTCCTACCAGAATGGAAGGTGCTTTGTTTGAGCCTGGTTTGCCGCAACCGTCTGAGTCGTCAAGTTCGGCGTGTTCTAATGGCCTTACGCCATTAAGTTACATTTTGGTTCTCGCCTGTTTACAATGGCGACGGAATGGTGCATAACCCCTACATTGCCAATTTCTGATTTAACTTATTGAAAGCTCCCAATACTCTGAAGCTTCGTCTCGCCTAAGAGTTTTTCATGCATAATGTTATAAACTCGTGCTTGCCATTTTTCGTGTTGGAAAAACGTCGGTGACAAAAAGAATCATAGAAATTCTTATATTTTCTTTCTTTAAAACATCATCGGACCTTGACCAAGGTCCGCTTGTTTCTGTGATAACGGAAGTGTACGAGAAGGCGAAAAGTGCAACAAATTAGTCGATTACGTGTTCGTCAAAAGTATTCGTCTTGCTCTCTCCTTTTCTTTCCTTGGTTTCACTGGTGGTGATGTCTCTCACTATTTGGTGATGCGTTTCATTAGCAATGTTGGATAGTCTCCTAATGTCATTTTTCGCAGTGCACTATGCTGTAAACGGAGTGCGTCTATTGGCGCTTCATCTGGTGTACATGACTTCTATTTCTTTTGTATGCCATCCCTGTACATGGACTTTTTGCTGATTGTGAAAAATATTGGATGATGAAACACGATTGAAAGACGGAAAATAGACGGACTAGCAAAGTCTTAGCTCTAACCTGCAGACTTTGAATTTCAAAGTAAATTACGCACATGGAAACTCGTAGCCCATGAAAGTCGATTTGGACACGAAGAGAAGTTTCTTCAGAAGAAAACTTGCGCTTTTAAATCCTATTTTTTTGTGGAACGTTGAGTGAAGCCCAAATTTGAAGTATTAAAAAAATATTAGTTATGCAAATCGCTCTTAATTAAGGAAAATGCCTAATTTGGAAACAAGGTTAAAAATTATTTATGTCACAAATTGGCTTATTCATACAAATTAAAGTGTAGCACCATTAGACAAGCGAAAATCTCGAATTTCCACACGCAAAGGATATTACAATCCAAAAGGCGTGATTTACGTACTAGAAGCCAAAAAGCACCGATGTTAACCCTTAGCCCAGGTTTTAACCATTAAGAATATGATTCAAATATGGTATACATTTGTGTACATGGATCTATTTTTTACACAAGCTCTGGTAATTAATGCATTTTTCGACGTACTAGAAGTAGGCAACGCGCACTATCAGTTGAAATTACCCGTGACAGACTGTTCGCCAATCGCTTTTTGCGGTTCGCATACTGAACGGCGTATCAGTCTATTATTCGAACGTCGAATGGATGTTCGTGCTCCAACGTTCGCAAAACCGGGATAAGTTGTGCTCGGACGTTTCGTTGATGTTGATAAGCACAGCATGTGCCAAGTGGCAGTGATTTCTAAGTTTTAAAAAGCTGTTCTTATGCTCACGAACATGAGCATGACGAAGGTTTCTCAAGCGCCGTTGGTACGTCTCGAAATATATAATTATTTAAATGATATCAATTAAATAGCGCGTTTTATAGGTAAGGTTAAACAGCATCCTAACGGCGCCAATAATTCAAAGGTGCGAGGAAATAGCATATCTTGTGGAAGAATATGGCATCCGAGAACTACACACCATCTTCCCTGTTCTCATTGAGAGCATATTTGGAAGTGGAGGCCACGTATGTTAATTAAACAAAACATAATAATGCAATTGAAATTGTTTTAATTTATTTTTTACTATTAGCTTGGTTGGGGTTTGAAAACGATAGTTCATTCAGTCCAACCTCGAGAGTTTGATGCCTTACGACATTTACTGTCGCCCAGAGGCCCTATATTTGCACTCATTTACAAGCTGTTAATTGATCCACACATACAGTATGATTTCCCACTCCATTGTCTACCGGTAAAGTTAATAATTCGTCTTCCGTTACAAGAAACGTTGACATGACATCGGTTTTTATAGGCGTCAGTTCGACATTGTCTCGAGGAAGGTGTTGTCCCGGCGTTCTATGCCGATAAGATACAGTATTTCCCTCATTCGCGAACGCCGTCTTCTTTGTCACTAAGTAAGGAGGACGAAAGGAAAAAGCAACAGTACTCTGTCGCATTTGAATTAACGTAGATTTTTGTTTGCTGTAGATGTTTTCGAGTATTACGTCTTCAGCTTCGCGTTTCATCTCATAAACCCAGCGCATAACAAACTGTCGAGCTGGAGTAATGGGGATGTACTATACTTAACGCTGACAGATGATTTGCTAGCGTACTTTCTCCCTTGCGACGCTAGTGTACCGGCTCTTCCTTATCAATCGCAAGTGCGATCTGCCGTCCGAACGTCAACTCAACCTGCGACAGCTACAATGAGGTGCGAATTATATACCTCATCATAGAAAATCCGACACATTTATTTTTCATTTTTTTTATTTATTATTCTTAAATAATATATTTATTTTACTTTTAATTATGCCTTAGTGTCGGAAATACTAAAATTTTACTAAAATTTCTTGTAATTTTTTATTTTTCAATATTCTATGGTTATTTTTACGGTTAATTTTGTAGGTCATTTGGATCACCTTCTCTATTGCGCCAATCTTTATTAAGTTCGACGTCCCATACGAATTCCGTGGGAATGAATGGGCATTCTGTTATCTATCCGACAAATAGTAATGAAACCTGGCGGACACAGACTGTTGTTCATGCAGTGACGGAGTTTTGGCTGAACATCAGTGTGAATCATACTGGAAAACACACGATTTTAACACAGGAAGTACGTAAAACATTAGCTGGCTAGAACTGGAATTACTAACATTTTACGTTTCCTTTGGCAGGATGCTGTTATACCATCTCTCGATCACTTACGAGCCGTGCGCCTGTTGATCAAACGGTTTCATTATTTCAGCAACAGCGCACCGCCCCAGAACATCACATCATTGGATGAAATCAAAAAGTTTGTTATAATTTCGATGATTATTTGGTGTACACATTAACCTTTTGACTTCATACTATTTCAAAACAATATTTGTCTTATTTTTTTATGTTTGATTTTTTATTATTATTATATTTTCTTTTTTTAAATTAAAGGACACTTCTTTCGTCGTGCCAAAGACAGTTTTACGTATTTTTACGACATACCTTGGAGCACTGGCCCTTGGACGCCTCCTTTCGCTTATTTCTAGAAACGTGGCTCAGCTATATCCAGCCTTGGCGTTATAAAACCAATCAACCAAGGTAATTTTCGCTGTAATTCAAAGCAAACATAAAATAATTTAACGGAAATAGGTCGTCCGACAGCGAAGACAAAGAAAAATATGTGGATAACGTTTGGCAAGCGTTCATTTCTGAAAATCTCCTTTTCTACACCGTCTTTTTCCAACGCCTGGTGACAAGATTCTTGCGTTTGGACTTGGCTTCTTCCAAGAATGCCTTCATGCTCTTCAGACTTACCAAAGTACATTGTCGACATTTTCTGTATTGTTACGATTTTAATTTGATTTTATTACCGCGTTTTAGGTTTTCTCACAAAAGAATTTACGTCAGTTGATAGCCAATGCAGAGAATTCCTTAACTGAAAGTCCACCACTTACGTCCGTAGCTCGAAGTTTAGCTCAATGGTCAGTAATTGTACGGCAGCACTTGATTGAACTCGTAGGGCCGGGATACGCCTACATTCCCATGTTTGGGATTGAAACAACGGCTTTGGTATGTTAATCAAATTTGTCTAGATCTACGTTCCTTAAAGAAGGAAAGAATTTTTTATTTTTCTTTGTGTTAGGTAAAAGAACTGCTTAGAGCGATTGCCGAAGCCAAATTTACCTTGAAATCCTCACAAGACAACCGTGCTCAAGAAACACATCGAGGATTCTGGTCGTGGTTCAGTAGCCAGCCGTCGTCCAGTAACGACGAGATGTCTAATGACGAGTACCAGAAAACAGTCACGCATTTGGAAACAGCTTGTCGTCAGCTGGCTGAGCTTTATGACGTAATAAGTTTTTATTTTTATTGTTAAAATCTATTATACCATCTTTAGTTGGAGTCACCGGATTTAACGTTCAGAGAAGACGGAACACCGAAGAAATTCGCTCACCTGGCGCAGAGTCCAGTACTCAGCTCAAATTTGACTCCGATGGTCAACCGAAACTATTCATCATCCCCGCCTCGTTTTTCTCCACCTGTGATGCCGCGTAAGTTCGACATTACTTACCAAGGGAATCCTGATACCCAACCGGTGCGGAGCTACGAAGTCACTGAGCTTGTTCGGTTGCTGTATCAACTGAGCACGCTCATTAACCAGACTTACGGCGCTTATTTGCAAAACCTGTACTACCGGCCTGACTTCTTGGGACGTGTAGCGAGACAGGTTTTGCAAAAACCAACCACGTATAGTGTTTTGGAAAAAAGGACACCGGGTGTGAGTCCGCGACAGAAAAAATATCTGCCTCCTCGACTCTCTCTACGCGTACTGGCTAATAAGCAGCTTCTAGGGTACCTGCTTGCATTAGGACTGCTATTTTATGCCTGTGGATGGACAGTTAGTGGCTGTCTGTTCTTAATTTTCCTGCTTTTTGTAGCGTTTGTGGTGCTCAGAGCATTCTTTGAACGTTCAAATCCAGAGTCCGGTGAAACAGGAATGAGTGGTGATAGTACTGTTATGTTCAGTCCCGAATCCCCTAATAAGTTTTAAGAATGACGTGATAAACATTAGTGTCACTTTTGAGAAAGAAATGGAAATAAATTTCGTGTCGACTTAAGTATTAAGGTGGGAATTTCCAAGCAGGAATCTCTGTTGGTCGGCGTAATACTTGTGGAATACAAGTCGAGGTTCTGAGTTTAGTAAATTTCATTGAGTGATTCATTTATTTATTTTTTATTGACTCTTACTCTTACTCTTATTATTTTACGATACTGTATGCCTCATTACCAAAAAGGAAAAAAAATCCGAAGGTAAGAATAAAATATGTGTTCCCGGGATGCTTTCGTATTGCAGCATTGGACAAAGTTGAATGTACTTCAGTACAGAATTTGAGAGTACAGTAGATGTCTTAGCAAAAAGTATGAGACAACGACAAAGAGTAATGGTTTTTATTTTTCCCAGAAACAAGCATTTCACTTGATTCATTCACACTTGGACGTCTAATACAGCTTCATTGGACATTCCGAATCCTGTAATCTTGGACACACAAAAAGCTCGTGCTACCCATGAATTGGGCGTGGTTGGTACACTGGCTTCGATCTTCACATTTCCGTCACTCCTATACAGAAATAAGCATAATTTTCAGTGTGTTATTTTATATACAAGGCTTGCACAAGAGTTACTTACTCCGCACTATACAAACCCCAAAGCCAATTGTCAGCGACCGAATGCGGTAATGGAACATCAGTGGCGCCATCATGTTTCACCGAACGAACAGGCCGTTTAGCTCCTAGCCTTCCTATTCACAAGAGAGAAAAATAGGTTAAAATTGTTAAGCTGGTTAATTTTTTTAATTTTATTATTATTACTCTAAAGGGAAATAATAATACCTCTACCGCCTTTGCCATAAGCTCTAGGTGCGTAAGGAGCGTAGCTACCTTGTGACCAACTATAACTGTAGCAAGGTCGCGATTCCATGTCCAAATTCGATATTACCAGCAAACCAGCTTGCTAATAAAATACGGCGCTTTTGGTGAAGCTGGTTACGAAGGGTACGTCAAGTTTCAACTTACGTCAAAAGAGCTTATAGCATCAATGTAGAACGAGGAGAAGCTTGTATATACGGTGTCTCCTCCGCTGAACGGTTTCAACTCGCTTAGAGGAATATCGGGGTTTTCGGTAGTCGTAGTTGTCGTTGTAGTAGTCGTACCACTTTCTGGAGCAAAGAAATATTAACTAATAACAATATCACAAATATACATAAACATAATAAAAATTAATGTAACTAAGTATAATAAATATAAATGAATAATATCAACCATTTCGTTCCTAAACGAAAAAATATAGTTGAAAAAAGGTTTACGTCTTTCGCAGTGGATGTTGTCAAGAGTCGATTGGCGTGGAAATGAATAAGAGTTGATAGTGTAAGCTTCGGTTTGTCCTAACGTGATTTGTTCCATCAATTTCCATTCAGTTTGAGCCGTGCTGACATTCTTGTCCACAACGGCTACCCCACAAAGGGACCAAGGAGTACTTTCGAGGTTTAGGGCGATGCTTTGGCCCGGTTGGACCGAGGTTTCGTTCCAGTGTAAGCTTACAGGATTGGGAAAGCACTCTCCGACACTAAAGCTGGTATCGGCCGTTACTACCTCTCCGTCTTCGCGAACGTAGAATACCATCAGCTGGCCCTTAGGGTAATACGACGGTGTCAGTTGGATTTCAAGGTCTACCATAGCTAACTTTACAGGTGACCTTTGGGAAATAAATAAATAAAGAGGGGACAAAATCAAGTTTTAATTATCAAGAAATGTTAAGATAATTAAACTAAAAGTTATTATTATCTTTACTCTATTCCTTCGACGACTCCAGGTAGTTCAACAAAGTCATTGATGACTTCGGCTTGGAGCGTTCCTTGGGTCAATATATCGCCGCGAGAAGTGGCAATGTAATGAAGGGTAATGTTCTGACCAGGTTTCACATTATTAAAGTACACTTTTAAAGAGAGACGCGCGTTGCAAGGCAAGCGCTCCGATCCTGTGAAAGAAATACTGGCAAAACTGCCAGAGGGAGAGTAGGCTGATCCTCGTTGTACTTCCTTAAATGCACCAAACTCGTCGTCTTTTTCAGGAGACTGATACACAGCCTAGAATAAACAGAATAGGCTATAATAGAAATGTTAGAGTAAAACACATAAGTATAAACAAAGCGCAAATGCGAAAATTTTTGTAAATAAAATATGATAGAAATTAAAATACTGATACAATGGATGACAAGCAAATTATTTTTAAGATATTTATTAATTTTTCATTAAAAGCATCTATCGTACCGAAATTTTGAGTTGAACAGTTTCGGGGTTGCGAGGAAGATAGGAATACACAAATGCTCCGTTATTGTCGGTAGTGACGTTGACGCATTGGTCTGTTTCTGCGTACGCCAACGGATTTGACCCGGTTGCATTCAAATCATAAAAAGCTTCTGTAACGCAGAGAAGCACGGTTTGGTTAACCAATGCTTTGTTACGATCTCGGTCAACCAATTTTCCCTGTTTATATATAAAAAAAAAACTCCTTCATTATGGCAGATTCAACAGGATTCGAAACCTTACTTGTCCGTAATAGGGTAAGCCGAGCTTGAAAGATTCAGGACAGGTTAGGAAGAGATCAATAAACGGATCAGATGAAGTAACATCTTCAAAGGGGTTCGCCTCGATCATGGAATATCCGTCTTTGGTGACTATGAATTCTGCTGCACTATTCTGAAGTAGGTTTTCCACGTAAATATTCCATTTTCCCTAAAATATATATGGTTTTTAATAAATAACGGGCAAATTAGTAACATATTGCTTTGATTATTTATTTATTTATTATTATTATTTATATTTTTTGTAAATGTACCTCTGTGGCGTTCTCTGGCAGTTGGAATTCTAGCTCAACTACACCAATGTTTGTCTTCACATTTAGCCATTCTTGGGCGACGTTGTAGTCCGGATCAATACACCAAATGCGTTTCACCTTTTTTAAATTTCGTTTAAATTAATATCAAACATAATGATTTCTTGAAGTACAGCATGAACGTGACTTACTGGTCTCGTCACAGGCTTCAAGAGATGGTTCAACGTCAGCGTGCGAAAACGGACGCGTTCTCCCGGAGCGTAAGTGCCTTTATCGGTATGCGTTGGCTGAGGCCAAGGATGATATGGGCCTATGTCCACTTCTTTCGTGACGTCAATCACCAAATCGGTGGTGTTATCATTCCAGTCGACTTTTAGAGACAGTAGATTCGTAAAACTGTCCAATGGCGGTACTTGCAATCGAAGAGGTATGCAAGTTCCATAATTGTCTATTTCTGTTGGTCGTATGGACGAAATGAGTTTGTTAGTGACTTACGTACGAGAAGGCAATGTCAAAAGGTAATCAAATGAGAGTTACCAGGGTCGATACGGCGTTCGCTATCGGGTGCTCCAAACGTAAGGTTAGTCTCTGTGTTAAAGAACTGCAATCTGACTACGCCTGCACTTTGGATCCCTAGCAAATACAAACAAAATCGTTCTTCAGTGCCTGGGAGAAGCTGCTTTGGTCCTGTAAACAAGAAACTTCTGTTGGAAAACCGAAAGCGTGTTAGTATGTAACTAAAATTTTCATTTTACGTCGTACTTTTTGATATTTTCGTCTGATTTGACACTAAACAGGACTTGGATTCCGAGCAAAGTGCTCCAGAAGACGCGTTGGCCCAACATCTTCCTCGTAACGAGTAACTTCTGGAACTGAGGGTTACAGGGTGCAAAGCGATTGCCCAAAAAGCGTCTAAAAGCAACAAAACACGTGTAGGAAAAACCGAGAGAGGACATAGTATCAAGTAGACAGGCCTATCATTATACAAAAATTGCTTCACTTTGGATCGTGCTTTGGAGTCAAGCTCCTGGAAAATCCTAGTGGCAGATGGAGAAGACAGCAGAGGAATAGGGTCAGTAGTAACGCGAATAGGCAGAACACAAACCACTACTTATGTAAACGCGCTCACCGAATTACAATCGAAGTCGCTTAACTTCTTAAGCTCGAGACCGACCAGTCAATATGAATTTACGCGAGCTCTGATGTCATCCGAGCTGCCTGTTTGATGCAGCTAAGAATACTGTTATAATAATAATAATATTCATGTGCGTGTGTTAAGTGATTATTATAAATAATACTTTAAGTTTAAACAAAGTTCAATAAACCAGTTTTCAACTCGTTGGGCCAACGTTAAACTTGTATACTTCTTCCTTGACATTTATCTGTCCCTCTTTTTACAAGACAACTGATTGGGAAAACGTGAAATACAGAGCAACATACTAGGGAGCTGTGAAAGGTGGAAGTTTTTTTTCTTTTGTAAAGATTTGAATTAAGAATGTCCGGAAGCATTTTTTTTAACATTTCACCCTGTCGCCGCATTCCTTGGAATATTTTCTTTGACTTTTCTAGCGCATGACGATCGGTAATTAAACGAACTCATTTACCCCTGTAAGATATCCAACGTGGAATGAAAACACGATAAATTAAACGCGAATTTCAAAATTAACCGAGTTGGTATTAACTGAGTCTGTTTTCATTGAATTTAAATGGGAGTTACATGGGACTTGGGCTAAGCTTGACGTTAAGCGAGTTATGGGACTAACCGAGCTGAATTCCCGTGAGCTCGACTGTATATCTACAATAGTTGTTATTGTGTACGATTCATACAATTAATCATTTTAATGAAAGACTGGTTATAACCGTAACATACAACCTGGCATTATAGTACCAATCGACCTAAGTAAGTTTCGCTATAATTCAAAACTGGCATACATATTTTGCATTTAACGGGCAGTCCGACGATGTTTAAGGTCTCCATTTGTACACCGTATTTTTCAACGCTTGGCTTCAAGGTTCTTAAGGCTATAATGCACTATTCGCCAAGTTTCCTTTTGTTCCGATAGAGCTTTACATTCTTCCGCTTAATAAATGAATGTGTTTGTGGTGCTACGTTTGCAGATGCATTAGTCCATTTTTATTCAATCTAATTCAGCCATTCTGTTTGAAGTTGTGTTTTGCTTGTCGTCTGCGCCCTTAGAGTTAAAAACTGGTATAAGTACTACCATTCAAACACTTTTTATTATTGTTTTGTTAAATCCCTGTTTTTGGTAATGGGGTAGTTTTATTACTTTCCAGAACTTTTCAGTCAAAATTGACAAGTTACAACGAAAATGCTCTGAAAGTCTTTGTTAACAAT
This sequence comes from Triops longicaudatus, assembly GCA_022885665.1. Lineage (NCBI taxonomy): Eukaryota > Metazoa > Arthropoda > Branchiopoda > Notostraca > Triopsidae > Triops > Triops longicaudatus. The sequence continues at coordinate 13,114 of JAGQDJ010000410.1, read as the reverse complement.
TTCCAAGCGAATTCTTAGTGATCCGATGCAGCAGTGATCTTAGCTTCCGTGGACATTCCAAATCCGGTTGTATTGGATATGCAAAAGGCTCGTCCTACCCACGAAGTGGCCTTGTTCGGTAACTTTTCTTCGACGGTGAAGCTTCCACTCTCACTAAACGTTACAAATCCGAAGTTACTTTACGAGCAAATTACGAGTAGTATTTCTGTTGAATTTAACGAGAATCACAACTTACTTGACAGTGCGCAGATCCCAGAGCAAAGTCTCAGGGAAGTAGACGTGTTCTTCTACCGCGGGAATTACTGGTGCAGGTTCTTCACTAGATACGACTTCAGTTTCTGGCGCTGGAGCAGGACTCTCGAAGTCCGGAATCGGTGGTGGCCTACCGCCAGGAATGCCATGAAGAACGGTGGGCTCGTACTCCGTAAAATAAGAATAGCAAGGACGCGTTTCAAGCTTGAAGTTGGAAATGACCATCAAACCCGCTCGCTAAAAGAGAATAGTGAGTGTGAATATCAGTCTATGTTTAACAACTTACATCAAAAGCTTCGATGACTTCTTCATGAATCGAAGCTTTGCTCCAGGTACCTTCGATTTCTTCAGGAGATTTCTCGAATTTAGGAATGACTTTCACAGTGTGTACCGAGGCTTTTATTATACGCCAACAAAAAATGAAAATAAAAAGGTTTAAAATAAATAAGAAAAATAAAAAAATGAGAAAATAAAAAGCATATAGTTAATTCTATAAATTAAGCAGTCAACTTCACTGCTTTAATCTTATCAAATATTTTGATAAAACAATTTAATAAAAGCAAAAGCGTTAAGATAGAAAAGAGCATACGTTTTTCGCAGTACTGATAGTCGAAGGTGAGTTGGCTGGGTTGGTAAAAGGGTTCAATGACAAAAGCGCCGATTTGATCAAACAAATTCTTCTCTGTCATTTGACTATCCGGTTTGACCAACGTGACACTCTGATCCACCACGCTCAGTCCACACAGCGATCCAGGAGTACTTTGGCCACTGAGCTGCACAGTAGCACCGGGGGCAGCATGGTCGCCGCTCCAGTGTAGGGTTACAGGGTTCGGGAAGCACTCCTTGACCTTAATCTCGGTCTGGGCTGCCACTACTTCGCCGTCCTCGCGCACGTAGTAAACCAAGATGGACGCTTTGGGGTAAAACGATGGCGTAACTTGGATCTCCAGCTCGATGCCGTTCATTTTGACCGGAGGACTGGAAATTCAAATAAAAATAAGCATAGTGTGAAACTAAATAAAATAACTGCAATAAAATAGAATTTAATGCAAAACTAAGGCACTAAATTAATGTAGCTAAAATAAAACAATCAAAATATGTAGCTAAATTTTAAAGATCTATATTTAAAATTTTAAAGATCTAAATTTTAAATTTTTTTACAATTTTAACAGATTTTTTTTATTTTTCTTATTTCTCGAAGAATTTTCTAAGTTTTAGAAGTATTTTTATAACTTCTAAAAGAATTTCTCTACAATATTTAAGATCACTAAATTGAATACTGATAACTGAAACCCTGCACGGTTTTCCATCCGGATAATTCTTGACCCAAGAACTTGACTTCGACCGCAGTCTTGGCACCGTGCTCAAGCAAATCTCCACGACCGGTAACAATGTAGTGCACGTCGAGCTTTGCACCGGGCTTTACATTGTTGAAGTAGACTTTCAGAGCCAATTTGCTGTCGCAGGCCACCGGTTGCTCAACATCTGAATCAATAATGGCAAAGCTCTCCGAAAGGGAGTGCGCTAATTTAATGGTTGTTTTCAGCCACGACCCATTTGGCCTGCCATTGACGTGTTGAAACTAAGTAAAATTCACGGGAAATAAAGCATTAACGCCATTTACTTTGCGAGAAAATTTTTGTACACCAAAAGTTCGAATTACCATGAGTGTAAGTCGAATGACTTGAGGATCAGTTTGAAGAATGGTATAATAAAATTTGCCTTGGTCATCAGTAGATCTGACCATACATCCACTTCCTTCGTAGTCGAACACCGGATCAAAACCATAACCAATATTAGGAATACCCTCAATGACACAAATGGCTACGCTCGCGTTAGCAATTGGTTCACTGTTGGATTCTCCAACTTTGTACACGCGCCCCTAGAAAACGACATTGTACTTACTGCCATAATACATTATTAGTAATTTTGTTTATTTTTATTATTCTAAGTAACAATTTAAAACCTAAAAAAAAAACCAAAGCCCTTAACCATTTCCGGTTAATTTAACTAAGTTTTATTTTCATTTTATTTAAAAATTTTATATTCTCATATTTTCATTATTTTTCGTACTTGGCCAAAGTAGGGCAAACCCGTTTTGAAAGACGATGGGTTCTGTGGTGAAGCTTCAATAATGATGTTGGATTGCCCTTGTGGTGCTACCGACACCGTAACGCTAGCGTTTCGTTTTGCTGCAGTATCATCTTCAGTTACGTGTCCAATAATCTATTCATTTGAATACAGAAAAAGAGCAGCGTAAGCTCATCGTCAGTTAATTATGTAATTTTAGTTGCTTTTTTTTTAACCTCGATACTGCTCCAGAGGTCACCTTCAGGAGCCAGGCTGGACAATGGGACAGTTGTTTGAAGACAGCCGTTCGTGAGTTTCCCTGAGACTGTCACTGGCTTTACATTAGCGTCAGCAGTAATTGGTCCAAACCACGCCAAGCGAGGAAGGAGTTTTACCACAGCGTCTACGGTACCCAGAATTGGTTGGCCTGCGGTCGATCTGATAAAGGCAGAAGGAAATGAAAAAGATGAAACGTGGCTTGAATAGCGTTCTCGCAATTAAAGAAGTGCGGGATTAGTCGTTGATCCTAAAAATGAAAGTTGACGCACTTGGCACACAAACTGAAGTTGAGGGATTTGTCGAATCCTGTGACACTTTTGGGTGCATCGATCTTCACTTCGTAGCTTGGGAGGACGAAATTCTTAACTTCGAATTCCTTAGTCTGAGTTACGCCGCCGTTTTCGACGTGAATCTTCCAAACTCCCTAAAAGCCGAAAAGAAATTTCAGTATTTCTTCAGTTATTGCAGTAGTGAATTGATAAAAACCTGAATTGATTCCGGGGACAATTGTAATTCGAGCTGGAGCAAACCCAAGTTAGTGGTGACATTGTTCCACTCAAACACGACTTCGTCTTTCGGATCAGCGATCCAAACACGTTTAGGCTGTGTACAAAATACAAGACATAAGCACGAGTTTCATTTTTTAAGATTTTTTGGTAATTACTGCTATCAAAACCGGCTGGAGTACATGAGTCAATGCCAAGGTACGGAAGCGCACTAACTGGCCGGGAGTGTACCACTGCTTATCGGTTTGAATCAGGAGCAAGTTCCGGGAGGCAGAACTTACAACGATTTCTTTCTTAGTAAAGGTCTTCAAGGTTTCGCTAGCGTCGTCCCAGTTTATTTGGAATACAGCTTCGTACGTACCGCTTGTGAGACTAGCGGGTATGATGAGAGCAATGGGGATGCATTTGTTGTAGTCATTTGTTTCTGCAGACGAACCAGGGAGAATTACTTCGTATTCTGGTTTTGTTAACCCTGTTAACTTACTTGGATCTATTCGGGTAGTGCCAGGATATCCGACGTAAATTTTGAACTTGTTATGGGCAATTCGGAAGAATACTTTCCCAGCGCTTTGAATACCTTTTAAATGCAAGCAGTACGTTTCTTTACTGCCGGCGAGTACTTGCTTTGGCCCGGTTATGAGGAAACCTCTATAAAAAGTATTAGAGTAATGAGATACAGAAGAGACACATTTCATATAAGTCTATATTATGCTTGATTATGCGAGAAATTGCGATTACTTTGCATCATTGTCAGCCGCGCTCAAGCCAACGCAAAGGAACAAAGGGATTAAGCAGCCCGCGACCCACGCTACTCGATCGGTCAGCATGTTCAGTTCGCGCGACTTCTCCAATTATAGTCCAACAGCTACACAGCGAGGCTTTTATATGGAAGCTCCCATAGTTTCAGCGCGTACGACTGCAATTTTGAGTGTAAAACCGGTTTAGGTTTTTAAGGTCAAGTGCCAAGAATTTGTGATAAAAGTTGCTTGTATGCAAGCTGCTATGTAACGTAAACTTCCAGAACCGGCTAAAACACATGTTCAGTAGGCTAGGCTTGTAGGTTAGGCCTTGGTTACAGCAGGATTCCCTAGAAACGCCAAACGATGCAACAGTCAAATGTCAGATCTGCGTAAGAGATAATCGTTAAAACTGTCTCTTTTTCTATCGACGTGAGGTTGGTGATAAACCTAAAAACATCTTATGTAACCCCGTTTTAACATCATACGACAAGGATTTCCGAACTTTATTTTGAGTGCGACTATAAAAACGTAAATAGGCTACGCTTGGCAGCCTACAGCTCGGTTACAGCACAATTTATCAGAAAAGCGGGGTGATAGAGGCGATCTAGCGATCGAATGTCATAACGACAACAGATAAAAGCTCGGACTTTCTCATATTCTAACTGTTTGGAGGCATTGGGTTTTCCGTTTAGAATAATTTCTTATTACCCGTGCAGCTCAGCTGAATCACTGTCTTGAACGCAAGGAAGAGGAAAAGCGTATTTCGACTTGGTAACACGTAATGACATATAGCTCCGAAATCAAGCTCGGTTGTGCTGTCACAACGAAGCAGCATGTACGGTTAATTTCTTTCTTTCTTATTTGTTTATTTTTTTTTTTGCTATCGCATGATAGATGTCACTGTAAATGTCGCGTAACAAATGCCCGATGTGATTAACGCAAGTACCACTTGTAAATCGCCACAGGAATCCAAACGTTCGTTTTCGACTGGCGAAATTTCGTCTCAATATATAAGTAGAGGAACGGGACAGTTGACACGTCGGACAATCTGTACACCAGTGGTGCCCAACCTACGACCCGCGGGCCATATCCGGCCTGCGAAGGTGCCTCATCCGGCCCGCTCATTTATACCGGACAGAGAGTGCCACCACCCTTTCGCCCCACAGGGTTGCCCTTTCTTTGCCGTATAATTTCTCAAAAGCAAAACTTTTTTTGAGAGAAAATGACTACTTTTGCGGTCCTAAAGAGAGCAAAACCTGCATCTCGCTCTCGACTCACGGACGATCACCTGCATTCTGTGCTGAGGATCAACGTGACGAAATTTGATCCAAACATTCCACAACTGGTTTCTGAAAAGCAGCTGCAGACATCACATTAATAAAATGACATCAAATGCTGAGTGCAATTACTTTTGGCTTATGATTTCTTTCTTTCTAACCGAATCTTACGCTTTGTATATCACTGCATAATTTCATTTTTAATGTCGGCATGATTGTGGCGAAACCGGAACATTCAGGCCCGCGAGATTTTGTATCATGTCGCGCGCGGCCCACGGGTGAAAAAAGGTTGGGCACCACTGCCGTACACTAATCATGACTAATGATCTACGAGCGTTTTTGAAATGGAAAAAATCAGACACAATCCCAAAACGAGGAAATTCACACGGGAAGAGTTTCATCCGAAAGGTGTTCAATTTAGGTGTAAAAAAAACTATAAAATGAAATAAAAACTAAATTTGTGTCTCTTCTGTAAGCAATGGGTCGTAGTGTTTTCGTTGGTACGCTTCAGTTAAGTTTCCGGAAATTGGACTTCCAAGTTTTTTTTTTTTGTGTGTATACAGCAAAATTAGCAGAATAACATTTTGAAAAAAATAACCTTTTGGAAAATGAAAAGGGACGTCTCCGTGCGGTTTCGCAAGCGTATTTTCAACGGAAGAAAATTGAAATAATATTTGTAGGTACTGGATGTATTTCAAAAGTTAGAGGAAAAAGGATGATTTTTATTATCGGAGCTTTTCCTTTCGAAAATGACGGATTGTATGAAAACTGTTCAACAGAAACAATCGCATTACACATAAACTTGCTAAACAGAACTAAGAAATCCGCGTGTCATTCTTCGGTGCATTTCAAGCGGCAGTAATCTTAGCTTCCGCGGACAATCCGAATCCAGTTGTCTCGGATAAACACAAAGCTCGTCCTACCCAAGAAGTGGCTTTTTTCGGCAACTTTTCTTCGATGGTCAAGCTTCCATTCTCACTAAAATGGGAAATGCAAAGTTAATTTACGAGAAAATTACGAGTAGTATTTTTGCTGAATCAAACGAAAATCACAGCTTACTCGACAGTGCGCAAATCCCAGAGCAAAGTGTCGGGAAAATAGACGTGTTCCTCTACCAAAGGAGTTGCCGGTACAGTTTCTTCAGTACCCGCGACTTCAGTTTCCCGCGGTACAACCCCCAAGTGTGGAATACGGTAAGGAATGCCGTCAAGTTCGACTTCCGTGAACTTCGTGAAGTAAGAATAGCAAGGACGCGTTTGAAGCTTCAGGTTGGATATCACCATCAAACCAGCTCGCTAAGAAATATTCTTAAGAAATTCTTTTCAGCTTAAAGTTATCAACTTACGTCGAAAGCTTGGATGACATCCTCGTGAACTGAAGAGCTACTCCAAGTACCTTCTGGGTTTCCAGTGATGTTCTCCGCCTTCGTGACTGCGGGGTCGCCTTTATATTTTTTTTTCAACAGATATATTAATTTCAATAAAAATTTCATCAATGATTTCCATTTAAGGGATAGCTCAGGTGTTAATGAAGGATTTCAACAAATGTGCTTAAACATCAAGTATTAAGAAATTAACGTACTTTTCCAGCAGTAATGATAATCGATGGTGTGTTGGCTTGGGTGGAAAAAGGGCTCAATGACGAAAGCACCCATTTTTGCAAACAATTTTTTCTCTGTCAATTGACCATCCGGTTTGACCAACGTGACACTCTGATCCACCACGCTCAATCCACAAAGCGATCCGGGAGTACTTTGGACATTCAGCTTGGCAGTCGCCCCCGGAGCTGCATGGTCGCCGCTCCAGTGTAGGGTTACAGGGTTCGGGAAGCACTCCTTCACGTTAACATCGGTTTGTGCTGCCACTACTTCGCCGTCCTCACGCACGTAGTAAACCAAGACGGACGCTTTGGGGTAAAACGATGGCGTAACTTGGATTTCCAACTCGACGCCACTCAATTTGACAGGAGACCTTGATTTTCCAACAAAACCGACATACCAAATTAACAATAAAAAATAAAAACAAACTTAATGAAAAATATAAAAAAATAAAGAAATGAAAATAAATAAAAAGTAAATAAACAGATAAATACATTATTTTCCAAAGGAAGTTGAATTAAGTAGTTATAACCACAGAAATACTTTTAACTAGAAATAGTACTTGAGGTTGAAGACTTTTTCGTCGAAAGATTTCTTGGGAAGATTGATGATTCCATGTAATTCCTGTTCAAAAGTCTGTACTTCGACCGCGGATTTGGCGCCATGCCCCAGTACGTCACCGCGACCGGTCACAATGTAGTGTAAATCGAGCTTTTCGCCAGCTTTTACGTTATTAAAATAGACTTTCAAAGCCAATTTGCTGTCACAGGACATTGGCTGCTCTGTTGCTGAAATACTGGCGAAACTGCCAGACAGGGAATGCGATGCTTTGGCAGTTATCAACTGTGTCGACTTTGTATTTGTTTCCACGTCGATATGCGTAAACTGTTGGAAAGTTGAAAGGAGTAAAACGTTAACCAAATGCAACTACAATGAGACCATTCTTAAACACTTGCAGAGCAAAATTTCGATACTAAGAACCCTTTTAAAACAAATTGTCGGCTATAATATTCGGGTTAAATAAACCCAATTATGCAAAATGTACAGCAAAACAGTCTAGCTTTTGAATGAAAACGTTATTACAAACATCTTTCGTTTTCCCTTTAGGAGACTTCAACGAGATCTTTTACTTATTAATATTCTTCATTGTGAAGAATATTTTTCATTCAAATTAAATTACCTGGAAAGTAAGTAGAACGGTGTCTGGCTTCCGAGGCAGAACAGAATACTTAAATGTGCCTTTCTCATCAGTGAAAGTATCGTGACAAACAATTGCCTCAATACCGAGAACTGGATAACCGGTCGGAAGGCCTACATTGGGAATACCTTCCTGGACGCAAATATGTACCTCGGCGTTAGCAAGGGCTTCCCCAGACTTAACGACGCGTCCCTAGAAAAGGATGTTGTAACTTCAATAAAACCAAATTCTCAGGATTTGTTCAAATACATTTAGATACTTATGACATATTAAAATATGATTATATGTTATATTAAAAATAAGATTATATTTCGAATACATTACAATTAAACTGTATGGCATTTAATGTCACATACATGCAAGTTTATAATATTATCATTTTTTGTTCTTATTAAATATTTTTTATAGTAATATTCATTCTGTTCGTCATAGATTATTCTTCATACTTGGCCAACGTAGGGTAACCCAATTTGAAAAGAGTTCTGCGAGGATATTTCAAACAAAACGCCGGAATGTCCTTGGGGTCCTACGGACACTGTAATGCTCGCGTTTCGTTTCTCTCCGGTGCCGGCTTGGGTAACGTGTCCAGTAATCTGCTCAAAAACAAAAAGACGCGATAGTGAGCAAAATAAATTTGTACTCATAGTTATGAGTGTGCGAAAACGATTAATACAGAAAATGTTATCCGAACCTCGATATTGCTCCAGAGTTCGCCCTCAGGAGCCAAACGCGACAATGGGAAGGACAAGTGAAGGCAACCGTCTTCGAGTTCCCCAGCGAGTGTCACTGGCCCTACATCAGCATCTGAAGTGATTGGGCCAAACCAAGCCATTCGTGGTTGAAGTTTTCCTACTAGGTCGACGGTACCTTGAACTGGTTCACCAGCTATTGATCTAATGATTGAAGAAGTTATTAAAGCGAAACTTGAAATATGGTAGAATTGATCAGCACGTAATGAAAACGCTAAAAAAATTGACGATACAAAGGAAAGAAAACTTACTTTGCGCAAACACTTAAGTCGAAAGTTTCTTCATGGCCTACGACGCTTTTAGGGGAGTCGATCTTTACTTCAAAGGTGGGGAGAACGAAATTTTTCACTTCAAACTTTTTAGTTTGAGTTAGCCTGTAGTTCTTGGGGTCGTCGGTTTCTACGTGAATCTTCCAAACACCCTAAGCGTTTCCAATCGAAAATTAGAACACCTTGGGTCTCCAGCAATTTTGAGAATTTCTTTAGGGTACTAAACCTGAGCCGCTTCAGGGGACAATTGCAATTCCAGTTGTATCAAACCCAAGTTAGTTGTGACATTGGTCCATTCAAACACGACTTGTTTTTTGGGGTCCGTTACCCAAACTTTCTTAGGCTAGTACGAAAAAGGATGATATTTAGATTTATTTTTTTTTACTTTTTCATGTGTTCATCTACTTTTATTTATACATTAATTTTCGTTTGTGTATTAATTTACACTTATTAATGCGAAAACTAACTAAATATCTTACATCTATCTTGGTACTTACTGGTGTTAGAATTGGCTTGAATACATGGGTCAGTGCCAAGGTACGGAAGCGTACTAATTGGCCGGGAGTGTACCACTGCTTATCAGTTTGAATCAGGAGCAAGTTCCGGGGGGTAGAACTTACAATGATTTCTCTCTTAGTAAAGGACTTCAAGGTTTCGCTAGCGTCGTCCCAGTCTATTTGGAATGCAGCTTCGTACGTACCGCTTGTGAGACTAGCGGGTATGTTTAGAGTTATGGGAATGCATTTGTTGTAGTCATTTATTTCTGCAGACGAACAAGGGAGAATTACTACGTATTCTGGTTTCATAATCTTTTGTTCACTCACTCGGGTCGATTCGGTACACGCCAGGACTTCCGACATAGATCTTGTACTTGTTATGGGCAATGTTAAAGTAAACTTTTCCTGCGCTTTTAATGCCTTTTAAATGTAAGCAGTACGTTTCTACACTGCCGGGTAGTACTTGCTTCGGACCGGTTATGAGGAAACCCCTACACAAGTATAACAGTCAAGCAATGAGTAAAAAATTAAACTTGCAAGTCTCTAGCTTTTCGTGCTTACTTGGCGTCATTATCGGCCGTGGTCAAACCGATGTTAAGGAACAAAGGGACTAGCAAGCAGCCCGCAAACCACGATAGTCGATCGGTCAACATTTTCTGTTCACCCAAATTCTCGAACTGCGGCTCAACAGGCTCGTGTGTGCCTCATTTATACAAGAATTAGCGTTGTGGCGCCCCATGTTCCAGCAGAGGAATCAGGTTTCAGCAGTGATACAAATTAATCTGGCTTCGTTTTTTAGGCTAAAAGGCCAAGTTTTTCAAAATAAACTTGCTACCATCCCGTGATGTTATGCAACATTCACGGCTTCGGCTGAGATGCACAGGACTACGCTTAAAGCCCACCTCTCGGTTACAGTATCATTTCCCAGAAACGAAAAGCGGTGCACCGGTCAAATGTCACACTGGTGACAGATAAGTATCAAACTTTTCCTTCGAACCTCATGTTGCGTCCTCAAAGACTCATAGCAACTAATTAGAATACATCAGAAAGAGAAGCTATTCTCTTTCAAAATGTGCACTTATACGTGGTATAACGTACAAAATAAAAGGTTCAGACATTTCTAGAAGACTTGACTTTGGTCTGCGTGCAAATAAACTTATATACTTTGCGAGAAAGCTTTATGTTTATTTTTCAACAATTTTCCATGAGGATGAAAAGATTACAACACAGCTGCTAAGTGGATGTCACAGCTCCTCACAGAAAATTTCGCTAAAACTGAAGGACAATTCGTGTCTTATTGCTTCACAGCGGCAGTGATCTTAGCTTCAGCGGACATTCCAAATCCGGTCGTATTGGATATGCAAAAGGCTCGTCCTACCCACGAAGTGGCCTTGTTCGGTAACTTTTCTTCGACAGTGAAGCTTCCACTCTCACTACACGTTACAAATCCGAAGTTACTTTGCGAGCAAATTACGAGTAGTATTTCTGTCTAATTTAAGGAGAATCACAACTTACTTGACAGTGCGCAAATCCCAGAGTAAAGTCTCAGGGAAGTAGACGTGTTCCTCTACGGCGGGAATTGATGGTGCAGGTTCTTCAGTAGCAATGACTTCAGTTTCTGGCGCTGTAGCAGGACTCTCGAAGTCCGGAATCGGTGGTGGCCTACCGCCAGGAATGCCATGAAGAACGGTGGGCTTGTGCTCCGTAAAATAAGAATAGCAAGAACGCGTTTCAAGCTTGAAGTTGGAAATAACCATCAAACCCGCTCGCTAAAAGAGAATATTGAGTGTGAATATCAGCCTGTGTTTAACAACTTACGTCAAAAGCTTCGATGACGTCTTCATGAATCGAAGCTTTGTTCCAGGTACCATCGATGTCTTCAGAAGCTTTCTTGAATTCAGGATTGACTTTCACAGTGTTTACCGAGTCTTTTATTTTAAGCCAAAGAAAAATGAAAATAAAAAGGGTTAAAATAAATAATAAAAATAAAAATCATGAAGTTAATTCTATAAACTAAGCAGTCAACGTTACAGCTTTAATCTTATCAAATATTTTGATAAAACAATGTAATAAAAGCAAAGGCGAAACAGGACCGTACCTTTTTCGCAGTACTGATAATCGAAGGTGAGTTGGCTGGGTTGGTAAAACGATTCAATGACAAAAGCGCCGATTTGATCAAACAAATTCTTCTCTGTCAATTGACCATCCGGTTTGACCAACGTGACACTCTGATCCACCACGCTCAATCCACACAGCGATCCGGGAGTACTTTGGCCATTGAGCTGCACAGTTGCCCCGGGGGCAGCATGGTCGCCGCTCCAGTGTAGGGTTACAGGGTTCGGGAAGCACTGCTTGACCTTAATCTCGGTCTGGGCTGCTACTACTTCGCCGTCCTCACGCACGTAGTAAACCAAGATGGACGCTTTGGGGTAAAACGTTGGCGTAACTTGGATCTCCAGCTCGATGCCGTTTAATTTGACCTTAGAGCTGGAAATTGGAAATAATATAATACAGTGAAATTAAATAAAGAGGGAAAATAAAATGGAAAATCATTGAAAACTAAGGCACTGAACAAACGTAGTCAAAATAAAGTAATCAAAATTCGTATATCAATCTTAAAGACATTTTTAATAGCCATTTCGAAAAATATTTTATACTTTTTACGAGATTTTTAATAATTTTTAAAAGAATTTTCTAATTTCCGAAAGAATTTTTAATTTTTAAAAGAATTTGTACAATTCTTAAAAGAATTTTTCAAAAATTTATAACTTTTGTAAGAATTTTTATACAATTCTAAATTCTTGACATTGAACACATTTAATAGAACACTTACCTGGGATCAGACGCAAATCCGTATAATTCTTGATCGAAGCTCTTGACTTCGACCGCGGTCTTGGCACCGTGTTCGAGCAAATCTCCGCGACCGGTAACAATGTAGTGCACGTCGAGCTTTGCACCGGGCTTCACGTTGTTGAAGTAGACTTTCAGAGCCAATTTGTTGTCGCAGGTCACTGGTTGCTCTAAATCTGAAGCAATAACGGCAAAACTTTTCGAAAGGGAGTGCGCTGCTTTAATGGTTGTTTTCAGCGATGATGACAAGTTTGCGTTCTCACTTATGTACACAATCTAATAAAAATTCACGAGAAACAAAGCGTTAACGCAACTCACTTTGCGAGAAAATTTTGGTACATCAAAAGTTCGAATTACATGGAGTGAAAGTCGAACGACTTCAGGCTTCTTTTGCAGAAAGGTATACTTAAATTTGCCTTGGTCATCAGTAAAACTGCTCCTACAAACAACTATTTCTTCGTCGAACACCGGATCACCGTTCGTGAGACCCAAATTAGGAATACCCTCAATGACACAAATTTTTACGCTCGCGTTAGCAATTGGTTCACTGTCGGATTCTCCAACTTTGGACACGCGCCCCTAGAAAACAACAGTGTAATTACTGCCATAATAAATGTTTAGTAATTATGTTCATTTTTACTATTCTAAGTATTTAACAATTTAAAAACTAAATAACTAAGCACTTAACCATTTCCGGTTAAGTTCACAAAGTTTTATTTTTATTTCATTTGAAACTTTATATTCTCATATTTTCATTATTTTTCGTACTTGGCCAAAGTAGGGCAAACCCGTTTTGAAAGACGATGGGTTCTGTGGTGAAGCTTCAATAA
>JAGQDJ010000252.1:0-50348 GCA_022885665.1 Triops longicaudatus | reverse complement strand
TTGACATAAGCACAATGCCGTAGTAACAAAAGGCACAGGCGGTGTAAATGAACCACAACAAAAGCGTCGTCGTACGTAACTCGGGCCTTAACAAGGCCGCAAACCCGGATCGGAAGGATCGCCCACCTGAGCCAACAGCTTCGTTCGCCGTGTACTCTGAAATATCATCTACTGTAAGCCGGCCCAAGAGCATAGAACGCTTATTATCGTTCGCCATGCTTTTCAACACCCCTAATGCGCGATCCGTTTCACCTCGCGCGGCCAAAAAACGAGCACTCTCCGGCAACCACTGTAAATATGCCTAAAATAAGAAATGCATAAGGTAGGTCGAAATAAAGATACTTATTATCTTATGGCAAGTTACAAGACAGTTCAGCAAGTATGTGTTCATGCATTTAACACTCCATCGTCTCTAAGTTGATTAATTAATTAAAACTTTAAATAGTTTTCAAAATATTTTTTTAAAAGAAACTAATCGCAATTTAAACTAGAAGAAACCATTTGCGTAACACCAGTACGAACTTAACAACAAGACAGGGAAGGCTGAGAACCCAAGCCGCCATCCCCAGCCTAAGACGGGCATAACTAGCAATGCTAGTAATACTTCCATACAGGCGCACAAGGCCCAAAAGCACTAGAAAAAAAAAATTAGAAACAATTAGTGATGCAAATCACCTATACGGAGAACTTTGAACAGCGTAATTCCAAGAGAATGACGCACTTGCCTCGTTGTTTGCTTGGCAAAAACTCTGAATAGAGCGTTACACTATGAAAAGGAATAATATTTTAATATTACAAAGTATTCATCACAAAATGGTTACTTACGCCTGAGTAGTGCAACCTATCGCAAAACCAACTAGCATTCTTAAAAAAAGCATCCAATAGTAAGTTGGTGACAAGGCACTTAACCCCCCATAGAAACACAGAAGGATCGCTGACAACACAAGCGCCTACAATTAAAAAAAAAATAATATGCTAATCAAAACAAAATAATTAAGTAGGTTAAAAGCCCCCAATGTTACGAACAATTAAAAAAAACGAGTTTCCGTCCATTAAAGGAACCGTTGAAATTTTTTATTGAAGCGCAGATTTCGTTGGCAAAAAAAAGAAGGAAATAAGAATTCAACACTTAAAAAAGTTAAGAGTAGATTGTCATTTTATAATTGTGGGATGAAAAAGACTTTGTACCGTTTTCCTCCCATATTTGTCGCTCATACGACCCCAGAACGCAGCGCTAAACATCATTCCAATGAACACACACTGTAAAACACAAGAGATTAATCCAGTAATTGAGTAACCGCTGCAAAGTTACTGTGGTTAACAAAGCTTGTTTCCAATCGGGGATTCCCCATGCATAATGCAAAGTGGGAGATATAATACTGAGAATCATCATCTTCATGGAGTCTGCCATCCAACAAATGCCAGTAATAAAGGATAATTTCACTTGAAATTTACCAAAGCCGGTCGAATTGACTGCTTGATCGACTGTAAATGTATCTGAAGAGACGCAAATAAATAAATAAAAAAAGTATACTATCAGAAATAGAAGATGACATTTGGTAGAAAAATAAAAATTACCGTCAGGTACGACACCGGGAACAGACGCACTCAATTCGATGGCAGAACCCAATCCTCCGAATGTTTCTTCATCATAGGAAAACACGTTTACAGAGCCGTTTGGCTAATCTTCCATTTCATTGTACGCATTTCTCACCCTGACAGTCTTTGTAAATTTCGCCAATTCTGCTTAGGAAATTTTGTAAAAACTTAAACATGGTTTTCTATTCATTCAGGAGGCTTACTTTTCTTAATGAAGACAATCCGCCTTATTTTAAGGTGTCATTAAAAGTATTCTATTCATTTACACCTCTGATCAGAAGGCACTTGTATTAATGAATTAATGTTGCACTCATTAAAACGATATTATATGCAACGTTTGAACAGAAAGAGTGAAAGAAGCATTCATTAATTTCAACTTTCAGTAAGGAAACCGAAACGAGCACGCTACAGTACTATTGCACTAAGCTAACGGGCCGGAAAGTAAACAAGTAGGAGGGCTCTAAAAGCTGGGAGGTGTTTGTTTGCGTCATGTTCTTTGGAACCCAACAGATGACAGCGGTGTTTGTTGACAAACTTGGCAAGCGGGGAGTTTAAAGAAATTGGAAATGGAAAAAAGAGTAAGCTTATTATTATAAGAAAAATATCTAGCCAACAGAACAAGAATTTGTTAAACATCCAACTTATAACGTCTTTTTAGTGAGGAGAGAAATTCTCCGGTTTTAGTACGATCTTAATTGACTTAATGCGAGGCATCGGGAGGTGTACTTGCGAAATGCAGTTGGGAAAAGTGCACACTTAGTCTTTCAAAAACAGCGAAATGCTGTGATTGAAAAACTCAGTGGGCGCTAGTTTCCAACTGAATTCGCTGTAAGTGTCAAGCAAGGCCGTAACCAGATGGGGCAGAGGATTGCAACCCCACCCCTTAAATTTCAATTTTATTATAAGGAAGATAGGGAAACTCGCTAATGGCAAAAGAAGCCCCTTCCGAAACCTCCCAAAACCTCCAAACAAAAATTCTATGTACGGCCCTCGTGCCAGGTGTCCAATTTTTTGGAAAGACTCTGTTAATGGTCTAGTTTTTATCAGAAAATCATTTCTTACTGGAGCTTTATACTTAAACTGTGATAAATGGAGACTATCTGTGCTTTCTACGCCATTGATGAGGCAGGTAAGTTTTTTTAAAAAAACAAAATTGTTGATTATTGCGGTGGTCTCCAAGCTTTTAATAGGCACGGACTAGTATCAGACACCGACTTTTTTCTGTGCAGCCCACCGTGTGATTGGACTAAATTAAAATAAAGCCATTCCAGGTTGCCTTAATCACAGAAAAGGTAAGTAATTGATGCTGCTGGTAGAAAGCGATTTTAAACACAGACCAGCTTGCCATGACGGCCCGTTCGCGGACCTATTCCTTATAGGCCGACAAGTGGGCTGCTGCCCATAGTTTCAGAACTGCTGGGTTATTTTTATTTATTTATTTGTGAACCAGAAAAAATATGGTCACTACAATAAAAAAGTGCTCAGCCAACACAATTAAAATTTGTTGTTCCTACGAACTTATTAAATAAACGCACAACAAAATGTAAAAACAAAATTGGAAAAAGACAATGCATTCAACAAAGCAACAAACTACTCCTATAGTTAAGGCAAGGATACAACAAACGAAACTCGGAACAACTAGAACAATAAAAGAAAATATATAAACAACAAACACTCGAAAGTAATAGAGCAGTAAAGGTAAGGACATAAAACTGACAAAATAGATACAAAAAACTCGAATTAATCGAACTCCATCAGCATTTTGCGCACATCGCAGCTATTAGTGTATTGACGGCACTAGGAAAAGGTACCTGTATGGGGGCGACAATAATGCATGAATAAATGAATGGAGGCTAACCGCAGTTTCTACGCCGGTGAGGCTGGAACGAACGTAAGTTTAAAAAGAAGTATAGTCGTCTACTGGACTGTAATTTGAAGATGATTGCCATGACTAGCGGCAAATCATCCATTGCGATAGCCTCGTGAAGTTTACTTAACAAAGTGGGTTTTTCGAACGCTGAGAATTATGGAATACATGTTCTGGAATACATTATACGCAGCACCAAAGGATTTCCAAACTTCTATTGTCAACAATATTTCGATCAGTGAGATATTCGCTAACGTTGGGTCTGAAGCATAACAATGACGTAAGTGAAAATTAGACCAATCATGGGTAATAGGAGTCCTTTGTCAATCGAGAATAAGTTAAGGGGCTCCACTCGCCATGGATTAATACGTATATAGCAAAGAAACAATTTAAAAAGCATCTTTTCGTCGGTTCCCAAAATTTCCCAATGCACGTACACAGCCTTATTAAGACAAATTTCAAATTTCTTCTGCTGGTTGGGCAAGCTACTACATAAGCTAGTGACGCTGATAACTTGATACACTAGCCAAACAGTGGAACCTATTATCAGCCCAGATACTGTATCGTTAAAAGCCAGGTTGCCTAAATAACTGGGTGAACACGGTTGTAACACAAAGAGATATAAAACACAACAGCTCGTAAAGAAAATGATGGCATAGGCGATGAAAAGTATGTAACTGAACAGGTTCCCGGCTTTCTCTACCAGAAGACCAAGCTGCTCGTACCGATTTCGAAGTTGGTTTACAACATCTTTAATTGTCAATTTGGGCCTCTTGCTAGCAAAACTCCGAAATTCACCCTTGTCTACAACAAATGCAGTTGTCCTAACGTAACTATTTACGAAAGTTGGTGATACTGCAAAGTTCTCTATTTGCAACTCTCTCAGATCAATCAGAAATGCTTTTTCGATTTTTTGCAGAAGTAACGCTAAATGCCTGTATACATAAGTAGTAAAGATTAGTCCAAAATGCGTCAGAAAATATGCATGGAAATTAACTATGAAGTTGATGACGAAACAAGAGTAAAAGGCTAGCAGGCTTTCAAATAATTCGTGCCATAACAAGGTTCGTGGTTCGAAGCTATGCTTATAATCAGAGATTCCGGAATATATGGAGAATAGTGTCAACGCCACACAAATAACAATGGAGAACGCACGTAAATATTTCAGAAGTGCCACATGCTCGCCGTATTCGGAGTCCAAGTTTTTTTCGAGCAATTTCCAACACTGCAGAAACTCGTAAATTGAGGAACGGTACCAGATGAAGGTTGCGAAAGTGGCTAGTGCCGTAGGGTAACGCACGTATCGGATGGTGTTCACCACGACATCCTGGCCTTCATAAAATCACGGAAAAAGAAATAATGGCCGCATCCTAACGCGATACACATTCCCATAAAAGTCAATGCAGCAATCATGTAGCGGAATACCAGCAGGAATGTATTTCGTGGTAAGGGCGAATCCCATGGCACTAAGGCCCCAGTAAGTGTAACTAATTTACCGATAGGCGCAATATCCCTTTCGAAGGCAATTTTGTGAACCCTAACAGACATACTATAAATTTAGCAACTTCTGGTTGATGACTGAACGAGTTAGTGCGATCTCAATTCCAGTACTTGGGGTGCGTGTGTTGAGAACGCATTATGAGCAGTCCATTGACATGAAAAGAGCATGTCTCACAAATTTGAATCGATAGAGGAGTCAACAAATTAGCAAACTACTAAGGGTGAAAAATTTACATTAGCCACTAAAAGTTAGGGTGTCCCTGTTTTCTGATTACGTTCAATGTTACGCTATATTGTCCTCAGCATGTCAGTAATGCGATAAGCAAAGCATTAACAGATACTCAGTAATTTTTATACAATCTTATAGTAACATATGAAAAAAAAACTCTTTCTTTGCGTGTGTTCACATTTCATACTGTTCAGATCTTGTCACAACGTGGAGGTCCAAAGCTTGCGAAGTGGTCTCCGGAAAGTACGTCATACCTTTGTTAGAAATTCTGTCACCTTATACACGGCTCACTTGTTCAGTTGGTGGTTTACTACCTTGTAATACTGCCGTGCCGTGTACCAAAATACTGTTATTTCTGATTTTTACTTTGGCTGATCTGGTTGGGTTAGGAATGAGTTGCGTGTTTCCTGTAGGTAGCTACTCTATTTCCGAGAATATGACGAATCCAAAATACAGTATTTCCAATACTATCGCGACGTGGCTACACTATTTTTCTTTCCATTTTTCTACCGCAACATTCCGCTAGCTTTACCTGGAACCGCAATCCCTTTGAAGCTGGAAACACCAATGGGTACGAGGTGAGAGCATGGAATCAAACGAACGAAATGTTACCACCTTTTTCAACTTTTGTTGGCTATAATTATTTTCGCTATACCAATCATTCTTCCTATTAATGGAGTAGGAATGAATATGGCAAATGATTCATTTTCTGCTGTGGGCGCTGTTTTTAACACGCATTTCGCTTATTTAACACATGTTTCAACCTGGTGCACTTTTTTTCTACTGAATATTATTCAACTGCTCCGGGGAACTCTTTTTTTAACTATAATTACAGCCAACTGGAATTACTTGTAAGAAAGATCGAGAAGGCAATGTAAAGATGTCGATTCAACTACAAGAATGTCTACCACACGTTAAAAACCCATCAAAAGACGTTATTTAGGTTCCCACTAATAACAGAAATCTTCATTTGTCGGGTTTTAATTACACGGTTTCTCCAGTGACAGCCGCATTTTTTACAGAATATTAGGGCTGGGTCATCATCATCATAAAGATCATTCTCGAGGTTACTACCTTACTTAGAAGTAGTAAACGAAGAAACTTCATTACTTAATGTGTGTTCCAAACCACCGTGGAAAGAATGCACACAAATATACGAATGAAATGCTCTTCATTGCCTTTATGCAAGAACAAAGAATGTACCAAACCAACAGAAAAAATTGAGCTGAATAAATTATTTTAATCAAGCAAAATGCGAGCTATTGATTTCGAAGTTCTGGGACATGCTCTGTTCAATACAAGCTTCAAACTCTGCAAGGAAACCATATCTTTCTATCAGGTATTAATCTGAAGTACGTTCACCTAAAAAGTCGCAGAAATGACTTCCGGCGGCTACTGTATCCCACTGAAACGAAATCTCGCTCCTTTGAGAAATTTAGTTCAACTCACATTCACACTACTGCCGTGGGATACTCCGCTTGAAAATAACATAGTAATTCTCATTCTACGTTTCACGTTAGTTACGCTCATTGGAGGCGCAACATGTTTCGTTACCGCCTTTGGTAGTTACATCCTAATGAGTGGAGTAAGAAATCCTACTACAGACATACTACATCTCGTTCAGATTGCAGCGCGCTACCTCTTCTACCCCACCGCGTTGGTTACGTTTGTAACTTTTACTCGCAGGCGCCAAGCAATTGTCGATTTCCTGCAAGGTTGGTGTCAACTTGAACTATCTCTTGACGCAAAGACTGATTATAGAGCACCTTCTCTGAAGCATTACCGGATTTTTGCCTTCATAATGTGTGCTTTGGCTGTTCTGCTACCGGCTTCCGCTTCTTATGGTGACATAGAACATACGGATCTACAATGGTTGAACCTGATTCCTGAAAGCTGTAGGAATACGACCGGTTTCTATTTTGCCTTTATATTAAACTGCGCTATTACCTTTTACGCTTCGTTACTTAACTTACTTGGAGAATTATTCTTTAACTATGTTTACCGTCACTTGGCACTTTTACTGTATAAGATTGAGAAAGCTTTCTTGGTTGATATCGAAAACGCAAAACACCTACGCAAGAAGGGCGTTGGGCCTATGAACTTCGCAATTGATTTTCTACCGCCCAACAATCTTGATTCAATCCGCCGAGTAAGTTACGGTGATGGATTTCCAGTGAAAGATTCTGTAACGGAACCAATAAGCTTGTTATGGACACGATGCAAACAACTCCATAGCCTCGTGGACAAGGCTGCCGACATTTTCGGATTTCTTGTGTTCAGTTACTATGCAGTGTCGTTCTTCGTAACCTGTTGCACACTATACATGCTTCTGCTTTCGTTACGTTCTTCAAGGAATACATCTGCACAAATTTGCAGCATGTCAGATTGCGTGGGACTCTCGGCTGCATTAAACGTATTTTTCATAGGCAGATTAATAACGAGCGTCAGATGTTGCAGTAGCTTGCCCAAACAATCCAAAAAATTTGAAATGACCATCACCAATGTCCTTCACGACCTATGGCACAGACTGAACCCAGACGAAAAGCAATATTTGAAAGCAATTCTACAATACGTGCGGAATAACCAATTTGCAGCTTCTCCATTACACACGTTCTCTATTAACACTAACACATTGCTGTCTATGACCAGTCTCATAGTCACATACGTCATAGTCATGGTCCAAGCACCACCAACGTGAACTCTACAACTAGAATATTCTATTCTCTTTGAGAGCTTTGCTTTTGTGTTACCAAAAATATGACGGATAAATCGTTTGTAAATTGATTTACTGGAATATAGATAAATCCACCTAAATTCCTCCTATATGAATTGCTCACAAGGTAGAACTGTGACTTTTTTTGTACCTTCAATTATCGAAACTCACAACTATCCCAATCGTCCATGCACGTTTCTTTTTCATTTGCCATACTATTTTACGTTGCTTCCATTCATCAGAATCCATTCATGGGTGTCATAATGCTATCCAAAACGGCCCCACAAAAATACTTTACACAAAATGTAGCAGCAAAACATGGAATTCACGATGTAATGTATTAATATTTACGATCATACCACGGTGGACCTTCCCAGCATGTCTACAATACCGCGAATCACTAGTCGATTCCGTCAGCCACCCTACGATCTTGACAGTTTGATGAAAATAGGAGTTCCATTGTATCATTTTTGCTCCAAGAAACAATATACTACAATCAAAGCTCGTGAAGTTGAAATTCTCATATATAATTCCAGTTTTATTAAGACTCAAATACAATATAAAATGTCATAGCATGATATTTGAGCAGCAACTGATAGACACGCCAGCCGCATGCAACCTATTGTTATTCCTTTGTTTCCTCTACGAACAATATATTCACAATTCACCCTTCTGAAAATAATTTCCGTGTTTGCTTAGAGACAGTTTCTGTGCAACTATCGAAAATTCCTCTCTATCGCGAGTCCATAAAACAAAGATTCGTTCCATTGTCTCTCAAACTTTTGAATCTACGGAGAGCCACCAAAGTACCACATCGAACCCGTATATAAGTACGCATGGGACGATACACAACATTCATTTTCTAGATTACGCACCAGCAATGGCTGGATGGAAGTACCAATATTACTTGATCATTGCTTTAGCCTTTACTATCATTTCTTCCTCTTACACAGTACACATCGCTGCCGAATTTCACTTAAAGAACCTTTTTAACAAAATTCTCCCCACATTACCCAACTTAGCCTGTTTGGAAGTTTTTACCGACCACCAATTCTACAACAATTTACACCACTTCATCCCTCTTAATAAAGTTCCCATAGTCGTCCACTCTTTCGCGGGCTATGACTTGAATGGCACAAACGTTTCCAAAGCATTCTGTTCCACTCATTTAATACTCAGCGTTAACCAAACTGCTCTGTCTTACTTTCTCAATAACACTGTAAGTAGTTTTCAACGTGGCAAACTCATCATTGTTACCGGCGCTCAAAACACCGTCTTGAGAACCCTCCTTCTTTTACCCCCGATCCGAAACTTCCTTAACCTTCTCATCATTCAAATCCAAAACCGGCATTTTTTTACACTATACACCCACAGAGCTCCGGTTTCTCCCGCACCGAAATGGATAAATTCTTTTAGAAACGGATCGTTGATCTTCCCAGGCTTGGATTTCTTCCCAGACAAACTTTCCAACCTGCACGAATATGAACTTAAAACAACTTCATTTACATACCCGCCTAACTGTGTGCGCTCCACTAACGCTGATGGAAGTTATGAGTACCACGGCGTTGAAATTTCCATAATGGAAACTTTGGCGCGAGCTTTGAATTTCACCTTCGTTGTTACCGAACCGCCTGGATCCGAGTTGTGGGGAGAAAAGCTCTCGAATGGAACATACACCGGCTTGCTCAAGAAGATGGTGATGCGCGAATCGGACGTCGGCTTCGCAGGTTTGTACATCCAGCCAGCGCGGATGGAAATCATGGACTTCACTTCAGCTTACAAAATCATCTACGAATGTTTTGCCGTACCAGCGCCGCAGCCCTTGCCGCAGTGGACGGCGTTGTACTTGCCGTTTGGCGCTGATGTATGGCTGGCTACTTTAACGGCCACGTGCTTAGCTGGGGTAACACTGTACACCATAGCAAAGCTCAGTGCGGGAAGACGCGACGCAGATCATTTATTCTTGAAAATGTCTACTGTCGTGTTTTACGTCTATTCCAACATTATCCAAGCACCAGTGGAAATTGAGGTTCGCTCAAGAACGGTTCGGTTGTTCATCATTTGGTGGTTCATTATTGCGACGATCGTACCTACTGTATACAAAAGCGCCCTAACTGCCTACATTACAATTCCCATCAATCCACCGTCCATTAACACGCTGAAAGAACTGAGCCAAACAAGCATTGCAAAAGGCGGGTTTGGGGATACAACGTTAAATTTGCTGAAAGCGTCAAAGGACCCTGTGCTGCAGAAATTGAGCGAACAAGTCGTACCGTATTACAACATGACCTGGGGCTATGAGAAATTGTCAGCAAGGGAATTGGCACTGACGTCAATGGAGGATAACTTACAGTACTTAATCCGAACCAGCTTCTCGACCAAAGCTGGAGAACCGATTATTCACACCGTGCAGCAATGTTTGGTGCCTTTCCGGGTAGGACTGGCCTTACAGAAAAATTCGATTTACACCGCTAAATTTAGTAGCGTGGTACAACGTATTGTAGAATCCGGACTAGTAGATTATTGGCTCAAGGATTTCATTAGGAAGACGCCTCAGGATTTTAAATACATCAGAGTCAACGAAGTGGCCGTCCCGTCGACTAGCACGGGACAATTGGCTCCCTTTAAACTAGCAAATTTGCAAGGAGCTTTTCTGTTGCTAGTTTTTGGGTATGGAATTGCATTTTTCACTTGTATATTAGAGAACTTTAGTGTTCGAAAGCACAGTAATAGAAGAATCAACACTTTAATGTAGGATTGTCCGTTGCATTCGAGAAAAGACGAAAATGTACGGTCAGGAGGCATACAATAATTTTCAGTTAGTAAAGCTTCCTTGATGTCTAACCGTATAAGAACTAGTTCCAGAAAACCCTTAAAAAACTTTTCAACCATTAGATTACCACCACCTTAAGCTTTAAACAGCATCGACGCACACGGGACATACCGCAACCGCCAGTCTCATCAAGCCCTTACGTAGGCACTACAAAACTACCAGTGCGGTGTATTTTAACCATTTGTCCCCTTCACATACATTTCCAAATTAATTGACTTCAGCATCAATACCAATATTATTGCATGTCACACTCTTTATTGAGCAAAAATGAGTAAGTTACCCCAAACATTACCTTTACTTCGCGTTAATCTGATATCCCACTCTGTGGCAGAGCGAGCGTCAGCCAAATTCGGAATGTGTCCTGTATATAAAAAATACAGACAAAATAACACTTCACCGAGAAAACTTTAGTGTTTTGTGTCTTTAAAACGTTGCGATCACTTTCAGATCAAAAGGATAATTCCCATTTTGCAGCCATGTTTACAAAGTTCACTGATAGGAAATAGCGATCCGCGTTTCTGTGAAATGGAGAACTCTGAACGATTCGGGTTTCATTGTCACTCCGTTTTTTCGCTTCGTTCGACTGCTTCTGGAGCAACAGCTGAAAAAACACAAAACATCAAGTAATCCATTCAAACGTTTTCTTTACGTCATTAATCAATTAGTCTTTAGTAATTAATCAGTTTCATATTTTTCTTTGTAAGTAATTTGTCTTACATGTCAAGGTTTACCTAATACTGCGTCTAATTTGTCATTTTGTGCAGTTCTGCATAGTTCTGCTGCTTTATGTTTTGCTTTAGTATGCATCACGACAGAGGTCTATAGTGTGTTGTCGGTAGCAAGTGGAACTCACTTTGAGTTCAAATATTGTGCTACACATACGAAATTGCTCATACCAAGGGCAACAATGTATTCAAGTTACAGTAGTAGCACTTTCGCTACGCCCGTAAATCCACGTGGAAATGCCCCCGGCACTCCGTTCGGTCGTCGTGGAACGAGTAGTTCATCGCGCTCACCTCATAGCTCAACTCCTCTAGTCACGGATCTTCCTGACTCTTCTATGGTTGCAGGTAAAGTCTTTTCCTAATGATTACTGTAGCTCGTAACCGTACACTTTTTTTCGAGATTTTTCTTAATGTCTTCAACGTTTTAATGAATCGTCTTATAGCTCTAGTGCAAGGGCGCGGGCATTCAAAAAATGAAATTGGTATGGCTGCCATGAGATTAAAATCTACCCATCTTTATTTAACGCAGTTTACCGATTCTCCTACTTTCGTGCGTACAATGGCCAAGCTGCGTGTTTTTAATCCTGCCAAGGTTCGTAATTTAGTGCTCTTTTCAGAATAGAGGGAGAAAAAAGTACCCAGACAAACGGTTCTATTTTAAACACATGGCGTTTGGGCAACAATAAATTCTTCTCACTGTAGGATTCTATGCGCACTAGTGGGCACCAACGAATGCGTGGTGTCAACACGCAATCGATTCTGAGGGCAGTTAATATTCAGTGACACGCAAGTTCTCTTTCACATAGGATCTAGAGACTACCCAGGGAAACGAACGGTAGACAAGAAAATTGCATAAAAGTACACCGTTGACTCGGATGCTGTGTGTTTGGAATATGGATTTTCGTCGGTGTGGCTTTTCCACGTAGAACTTCGTAAACTTTTTGACGTTTTGACGTTTTTGTTTTCTTCTTTATGAACTCTGTTAATATTTATAGTACTTTTAACGGTTACCGAATAGGTCGCTGTACCTGAAACAATGGCGGATCCGCAAAACAATGCCCAAGCAGTTGATTTGTTACGCCAGCATTTTCCTCGCATTGCATTAGTCAACCTGCCTCGTAATTATTTTGACGAAAATCGCGGTATTCGCTCTGTTAAGAAACTTTGTTCCCAAGAATATCTGTCGACTGTTCTCCTCGTTACCCACAAGTAAGGAATTCGACTTTCGAATTACGAGTGTGAAACAATCAAATTTTCCTGGGTCTTTCAACTTTCACGTTGTCACTAAAAATATTTACATAGTGGTCTCCACTTAATTAAATATCGGTTATTCGAAAAACCCGCACAATTGAATGAAAATTTGACGGTCCCTCTTTGAGCCCATTTAATTCAGTGTAATTTTTATTGAATACTTTTTATTACTCCTTTTTATTGAATAATTCACAATTGAGTATTCCGCTTTTAAAAAAAAAATCTTTTTAAAAAAAAAATCCCGTTGTATATGTTGCAATCCTGGTTAAATTCGCGTAAATGAATATGGATCTTATAGCAATAAATTTTGACACCAGAAAACCGCAATATTCCACGAAATACTTGAAAGGCACTGCGCCCAGGAGAAACCTTTCGCCGTTGACGACTTACCAATTAAGCCGATTTGTCTAGTTTACGTTTAGTAGCAGAGCCACAGTGTAAGTGTTATATAATATTGTAATATATTGTAACCCTAAACAATATAATATATAATATGTATATATTGTAACCCTTATTCTATAATTAGGATTAAGTTTTCTTAATCCTGTATTCATCTCCGTTGTGTCCCTCAAAACTTATTAACTGCCGAAAAGTAACTTATTCCTTACTTTAAAATAATTAAATCGTAAACAAGCTTGAAGAGTCTAAGTAAGCAGTTCTGTAAAAACACATTGATTTTCAGGATACATTGATTCCTGTTGCGTTTCCCTCATACATTAATGATGTTCATACATGTTGTACGTGTGAATGTAAAGACGTATTCAAACATTGATTACCCAAAACAATGAGTCAATATTGGAAAACATGTTTGTAATGCAATATTGACCTAAAGTACAAACCCATGACATTTTCTCGTATTTCTGCTGACAATGGTTGACGACATCTTGTGTGGCGTTTATAAACTGACAAGGGTTAATTCTAAATATGCTAGAAGAAACGTTTTAAAGGCCCAACATGACGTTAAATCAAAACTTGTTGGCTAAAGTAAATAAGCAAAGGCAATGTGTTAAAATTTGATTCGAAATATGTAATTTGGAACTAAAATATTATTTTGTATAACTTTGGAAGGTATTATTCCCTGGCGGCAGCGTCAGCTCTTTTGCGTTACATTGAAATCAACGAAAATATGCTTTTTGCCAAGTCATCCTTGCGGCTCGAGTTTCAATCCGCGGAAAGCACCATGCTCATTGGTAAGCGTAGTTTTTCCGAGTTCCGTATTCTCAAGTTTCGTTGCAGCTAACTTGAGACGATTTGTCTTTCCGCAGATGCTGCCACCGCTCAAAGGCTCGAACTAACCAGCAATTTGACCCAAGCAGGTGGCCCGTCACTCTACTCCGCTCTAAACCATTGTCAAATTGCTTCAGGCTCACGTTTATTGCGGTCGACCTTATTGGAACCACCGCGAGAGTTAGGCACTATTTTCCAACGCTTAACTTGCGTTGAAGAATTAATCTGCAAGCCTGAACTTTTCTACTCTCTGCAAGTAAATTACTAAAAAGTCTTCTTATCTAATTGCACCTAACGAAGTCAGATTAAGCATAAGTTATAAAAATTGCATTTTTTTGTAATGTATTTTACAGACATGAGCTCAGCTCATGCCTTCTTTGTTGTCATCGGTAACTGTATTGGATTGTCGTCTAGTGATTTCGCTATAATACTACTAATAAGAACATCCTTATTTAAAAAAGCGGTTAACAAACATCTAATAAAGTTTAGACAACCCTGTTGTCTTGATATACGTGGTCACAAAAATATGCCAGCGCAAAGGAAAGCGTCCAAAATTCGCATGGTTTGAGGTGATGAATTCTTAATAATAATAAAGGCTTCAACCTTAAAAATGAAACGAATCCTAACTTTATGAAGGCTGTCTTGTACTAACCATGACGCCTCTGATCCACACCTTGTTGATTTAGGGAATTTTGGGAAGATTTGTCGATGTAGATGCTCTGTTATGGCAATGCGTTCAAATTCCTAAGCAAGGGACGCCAGCAACTTCCATTCACCAACTTAATTCCGTTATAGCTCTTAAGCATACTCTGGAATTGATTCCGCAGTTGTGTGAGGCGTTAAACCTGGCAGAAAACGAGTACATGTCACAAATACGGGAAGTATGTTCATGTTAACTGTTAGAAAAGTTGTATTTTCTAAATACTGTATTGGTGTTTCTATAAGGAAACCACAGATACGCGGTATGAAGCGCTACTAAAGAAGATTGAGCAAGTACTCAGTACCGAAGTGAGTTATACGAAGAGCACAGCAAACATGCGCGCTATACGACACTTTGCTATCAAGCCGAATGTGAACGAGTACTTGGACGTAGCTCGTCGCGCATATATTGAACTCCTGGGCGATGCGCAAAGTAATTTTATCCTAGTTAGATCATCCAAAATGTTTAAGCAGACACTATTCGACTTAAAAAGTTTCGTAAACCTTTTGTTTTGTATTAGTCATGTATACGTCATGACGTCTGCTTTGAGCTTATTGGACGACCTAAACATAGTTAAGCCTTTTTAACGGCAGTTATAAACACAGTAATACACATTTTCCTGTAAACTTCGTTTAAAGGACTAACGGATCGCCTCGTGGAAGAATTTCAACTTCCGATAACCCGTTCAGAAAACGCAACACGTGGCTTTCATTTCCAGATGCCCCTAACTGGCCATTTGCGGGCTGGCCATATCCACGCCCTCCCGGAATGCTTCATTCAAGTCGAGAAGCATAAGAGATACTTGACATTCACCACTGAAGAAATGGCGGTGTTAGATAATCGTATTAAAGAGACCGTACATGAAATGGATCTCTTTTGTGGCTCGTACGTAATCTAATCTACTGTCAATACCCGCCGTTATAAAAACAAAAAAACTGCAGCTTCGTCATTCTTTCCTTTACAAATATCACCTGCGACATCTCAGGATAGGCACAGAAATGAAAAATTGCTTGAGTTCGAGATCAAATACCGCACTTTGTTTTATTCAAGTTCACATTGCTGTCAGTTAAGTGCAATGGAATGCGTTTTTTCCCGCGTAGCTGGCACGTAGCGACATATAAGAAAGTATGGTCGTTCTCCATATCCGAAGAACGCGGGTATTGACAATAGGCAAATCTACTATAATTAAGTTTCATAAGTTAATGTGTTCCTATTTATGCTTTGAATGTAGAATTGTAAGTGCCTTATTAGAAACTATTCGTGAAGACATCAGTTGTTTGTACAAGTTAAGCGATGCATTATCGCGACTAGACCTGTTCGTCGCATTTGCACATGTCAGTTCGATTGGCCGCTACCAACGTCCGCAGTTCGCCGATACCTACGCTGTTGTGAAGGGCAGACATCCAATTCTGGACCGTTGTGCGGAAGAACAGCCTATTCCAAACGACACTGTAAGATCAAACAAACATAATAACCCTTGGGGAACCTGAGGACGATGGGAGTAACTTAATAGTTTTAATTCTTTCATGTGCTAAATCAACTAAATGTAAATCTGACTTCTGTTTCTTTTTAAGTTTTTGGATATCTAAAACTAGCGTGATAGAAAACACTTGTAAGGGAACTAACCAAATCAGGTGCATTAGTTTTCACGTGTAGAATTCGTTTGGGTTTCCACAAATTGTCTTTAAGTCGTTTGATTTATTTGTAGACCGAGTACTTTGCCACAATTCTGTATTTTCTTATTATCATAATTTCTTATTATCATAATTATTAATCATAATTTTTGTGAGGACCATTTTTTACTTTTCAAAGAAGTTCATAAAGGATGGTTTATGAATATGAATAAAATTGAATTGCATATTTTGAAGCTTAAAATTATATTTATCATTTTCAAGAGGTTGTTTAATAAGAATGAGATATTTGGGAGCTTTTTTTTTCTTAGTAATTGTTTTCGTGATACCTTAAAAGACCAATAGAATTGAACTTCATTGGGGTTTCAGCTAATATTTTTATTTATTTATTCATTGTTCTCTGTTTTCTGATAACATCCCGAAGTTTCTGTCGCCCGAAATCTCTTGCCAAGTGATCACCGGTCCGAACATGAGTGGCAAGACTACTTATCTTCGTCAAGTGGCTCTGTTACAGATTATGGCACAAGTATGTGAACTCCCACTTAATTACGGTGCTTTTGATCCAACTTTGCACAGGTCGGTTGCTTCGTGCCTGTTGACTTTGGATGTTTCCGATTGACGGACCAGATTTTTTCGAGATTGGGCAGCCAGGAGAGCATTGAATGCAACGCGTCGAGTTTTATGGTGGAAATGCTTGAGTTGAGTTACATTGTGCAAAATGCCACGGACTTGTCTTTAATTATTATTGATGAGCTGGGCAAACACACGTCTCCGGAAGAAGGTTGCGCATTGTCGTGGGCCATTACTGAAGATCTCTTGAAGAAAAGGGCATTTATTGTATTCGCGACTCATTTCATGCCCATGACCAAGCTACCTGATGTGTATTTCAACGTCACCAAGTAATGTATTGGTCGAACTTGTTCCAGCTTTTGTTGTTAGCTTTGTTCTGTAGATTTTCACATCATTAACCACCTTGTGGAAATTGGTCATAACTCACTGAGCTTTGTGGGGAAAATGGAGCTAGTTGACTCTCTTTTCAGACGTCTTTATTGGTTTATTGTATGTAACTTTTTAATTTTCACCATTTTACTGTCTATGAAGAAATACCGTGTCGGTTGTTTCGTAAAAAAAACATGATCAAGCGTCCTAGGACTAAAATGAAAAATTTTCTTGTGTAGTTTTCATACCGAAGTTGTAGAAGAGAAAGCTGATGGCGAGACGCGTTTACGTCCCACTTTTGAAATTAAGCCTGGCTCTACGAAAATTGTAAACTACGGATTGAAGTTAGCTGAAACGGCCAATTTACCACGAGATTTCTTGACACAAGCCAAGCAAATGAAAGAAGAATTGGCAGCAAATTATAAGGTAGAACTTGCTTTGAGTTGAAATTTTCGTTTGTTTATGCATACATTGATGGTAGCTGGACTTGGCTGTGGACCCGGAATATAAAGTCCAGAAGGAATGTTTTTCTTTGGCGTATAACTTGTTTTTACTCTCGAAGCAATCTGACCTTGATGCCGAAGCCAAACGGTCTTGTATGAAAGAACTCATGAAGAAATTTCAAGGCGCAATGGCAAATAACGAATAAGAATTTGACAAGATTTCCTTGTCATCCGTTGGGTTGGTTTTATGCTGATTTTCTTTCTGATAATTTTCGTATTAATGTGTCTCAGTTCTTTGGGTAAAACGGAAAATCGTTCGATTTCTACTTAGTTTTCTGTTACTTAATAAAAAGTAGTCAGCTGTTATGGTACGTTAACGTCATGTCTAAAACGAGGGACAAAATTCATTGTCGATTTTTTTATTGACACCTTGTAATTCCTATTTCCGTGACCAAACTGTCACTTCATAAGGAAATGTAGGCTATTTTTACAACTATTTGTGTTCCTTTAGTTGACATTAGTTTGCATTTTCTTCTCGTTAGTTCCCGCCGATTTGCGTATAAATCTAACATGAGTTTCGATTGATCTTATGTGATATCGAAGGACCAATCTCATTCGTTGATTTCTTTGCTTTAAACGTTGTAACAATGCTAGTTAAGTAATATAAGTGCTAAAAATGTATGAGCTTGACATTTAAACGAAAATTACGAAACCTTTAGAAACTCCAGCTATTTGACACACGAACACATTGTAGATAAGAATTTATTAGCATCGTTTCGTCGTTTATGATATTTCGATTTTCACCTTTCTCCTAGGGGGAACAATGCTTATGTCAATGTTTCATCCATCTTACTAATTTTGCTAGTGGAACACGTAGTCTTTAAATGGTCCTTCGTGTGAACATGGTCTCAGCGATATTAGTCGTGCCTATGTGTGCTGTTAAATATTCCAAAGAAGTTATCTATGAGCCTCTAGGTCATTGGACGCTTGACATCAGCAATACAAGGCTGCTAGAATTTTAATACGATCTTTGACGTAAACAAGTACGTCTCGTAATTATTCTTGGCAGCAGACGCAAATAGTCCAACCCAATGCTAGTAGTACGCCTCCTACAAGATATCTGGTTATAAACTACCGTGAAAGAGGGGCATATTCGACGTTCTATCACTTACATGTGCAGGTTTCTTCCGATTTTCTGGATGCGTATGTTTTATTTTATGGACGAGCAGTAATCGTATCTTAGTTAACAATAGACGAAATTCGATATTTTATCCATTTGTTCGGTACTTAAATTCATTTGATAAAAGCATGTAAAAGTCTTTTCTTCGCGTGAATTTGTTTATTGTTTCAACTAGTCAATATTCTGCTTTCCGGAAGACTGAATACGCTTAAATGTTTTCTGCGGCATTAAAGATGTAGCATAACTTCGCCTTATTTATTCCGTCTACATTTTACATTAACCATTATATCCTTAAATTATTATCTCCTCAAGTTTTTTAGCCCAAATTATAACACTTCAAGGGAGGAGGATGAATTTGAGTTACAATGCTGAACATGGAAAGTTTCAACGCGCCTTTGTCTCCACAATTCTTTCAAAACAACGAAGTTCCTAGAAGAGAATATTTTCTAACCTGTCCACGTAACATTTCAATATTTTTGTATAAAAATTGTTATTGAAGTAATTTACCACAAACCTAAGTCTGGTTTTACCACAAACCTTACTCATGGAACACGAAGTTTCTAAAATCGATAAACACAACGTCTTGTTGAATTGAGTTTTTCAATTTAACGGCATCAATTCCGAATTGTATATTTGAACTTTTCTCAAACAGCAATATATATTGTGTTGTAACACGCACCAGATTGTGCTCACAAGTTTTCGTAGAACTCCAGAAGATTCTCGAAACGATTACTCAATCGTAGGTTGTTTCCTGCCACTGTATTGACAATGTGAACACTCATTACAAGAAAATTCCATGAATTTAACTTACTATTACAGTGAAGTTCATCACTGCAGCAGATTCACTGCACCAAACCGAAGTGACTCAACAACGTCAACAAAGCACAACGTCAACAAATCTACGGCATCGACTATCGTGAGAGCTGACGATTGACAAACACGTTGACGATTCTATAGCTAACCAGTAGATGGCAAGCTTGTCTGCAAAATCCATTTAAATTCCTTTTTGGTCCCCTTAGCGGTGCCGGCAGGGAGCCTCGAGGCCATTCCGCTAGCCTCGGTACACCTGAGCTCGTCAGGTTACGCTTACCACTACGACAACGACTTCGGGCCTCTTACACAGGCTCTGCGTTAGTTCCTGGTTAGCCGGCGCGAGTGAGAGAGACATTGTTTGGTGTCCCGAAGTGAAGGGCTCCTTTTTTCCATGACTGTGCTCCCTTGGACAAATGCTAGCGACGTTAGTGAGGAGGTGCCTTGGGCTTTGGCCACTTTTACTACCACAACTTCTAAGGTGAAAATGACGAGTGATTCGAACAACTCCGTCCAAACTCCCCGAGTACGCAACATTGTGCATAAAAATTACGGACCATTTTACCTTCCCAAGAAGATAAACCTTTCCATGTGTTATTTCTATATAATCTTGGGAGTATGTGCCTTACTTTCCACAGTCTCTGCGTTAGATGACAGACCTTCAACGGACTCCGCAGGTAAATTTGCCTTCTTTCGCAATCCTAACCGACTGATTTACCCACCGAGAGTGGAAACTGAAATTGTCTGTCGAAACAATTGCTTTTACCGTGTGATAAGTGCCCGAACCAGAAGCAGAAGCCCTTGGTAAAGATTCTGAAGGTGGAAATAGGCCTGAAGGCAAATAGCGTGTGAGGTTATGGTAGCGTATGTATTTAGGTATGCATACAACTATACTGTTAACCTCGAAAGGTAGCATTGGGACAATTTCACAATAACGTTTTGGTGAAACATGGGGTTTCCTACTTTTCGTGAGTTTATACAAGTGAAAGGAAACTTTTTACACCTGGGAGGAACCTCAATGAGTTATTCAACTTACGTAAAATTTGTTGTAAGTTTTTAGCAACAAAAAATAAATTTAGGCATTAGATTAGGTTTAAATGCCGTTTTTGAGAATTCAGTAGTATTTTTGTGAAATTGTTGAGTTTCATAAGCTTGTTAATTTCAATGTAAAATCTAGTGTATGATATACTACATTATTAGAAAGTAAATGCCTTGTACACCCGTCATTACGCACTTTGTACACAGGGTGCATGAAGTATGATTTAAAAAATCCTCCTAGTTAGGTCGAACTTGTAGCTCGTATCATGATGTGCAGTTTCACTTTACAATTGTTTCAGTGTCGTCAAAGGCCGCAAACAGTTAAAGACTTATAAAGAATAATTAATCTGTGAGATTTGTACGGAATATAACAATTCGTTTCTAAAATTTAAACATCGTTACTAGGTGAGCCTATCGAAAATGATTACGCAATGAATGGTGAAAACAACTGATGTTTTCTCTCAAACTTTAGTTGCTTAAAATAAACGATATAAATACTTTTCAACGAAAACATATTGTAAAATTGGGTTTACTCCTTATAATAGCAATAATTTTCGTCGCTTTGAGATGCGTTTGCAGTTGGAGTTCGAATTATTGATTTGCATTAGCTGCAAAGAATAGCGAAAACGTAAGGAAATATTAAATACCGTAGATTAATGGTGAAAATAGCATGATATTAAAACAGAAGTAGATATTTTATTTCATTGGTGAAAAAATATGTGGTAAATTTTTCCAATGTTCTTCGCTCTTAAATTTCACAAGAACAAGGCGTGTCTCAAGATTTCCACAAAAATGGCAAATTTTCACCATGCAGTAGTGGTCTTGACAACGGTATTTGCAACTGCAAGAACCTTACGAGCGCCATTTTGATCCGCCTTGCAACTCTTTACCGTTATTTCATTTTCGGTTTTCAAGTTTCGCGTAGATTACGTTATATAAGCTTGCTTAGTGCGTAAACGAAAACCTTCCTTGATCGTTCGGGAAGCTCAGGACCGACCAAAAGAGAACTAGCCAACTTTCTTTCTTTTTTTCGGAGAAAACCGGTACCAAACATACGTTAGTGTTTTCTTCGGATCGGGACCGGTTTTCAGGTATTTGTATTCACGTTTGGTTACCTGAGGAGAACCCAATGTGAGCTGGCGGCCTTTCTGGCCTTGAACTTCACAATTCAGCCATATCAGTGGTAATAACACCAGCACCTCCAGTGCAAGGCGTCAGTGCCATCTTTCTGGCATCCAAATTTTCCCTTACATTGAAATATTGGAAGAAAACTTAGTCAGAATTTGTGATGAAACTTTTACCTGAATTATTCATCCGAGTATGGCTGCTAGGCAATTATTTTCCCTTCTTTCCCCTATAAAGCGGACTTACTAGAATAGAGACTCGGGACGGCGGTGAGTTAGAAATTTCGAAATTTTCGGAAAGATTTTTGAAGGCCATCCTATGAACGCGAAGAAGGGAAGTTTTGTGGTGAAGACGGAGAGGTACACCGAAGGAAGACGGAAGTATGCCGGTGCCAGGTAGTGCCAGGTAGATGTGTTAGCAGTCAAAGCGATGTTTTCCTATCAAACATAATGTTTACTTACCAATTTTGGTTACCCAACCCGAAATCATAGTGTCACCAAGGTTGAAAGCCGCTCAAAGATTTTTTATTTCCCTGGAAACAAGTTATGCGTTTTATGGATAAACAGATTCATTCAAATTCTGGTATACAACTTTCTGGTATTACGTAATACTATTACGTATTACTATGAACACGAAATAGAATTAAACAGGTTAAACTTTGAAGTTCTTTACATCAGCAAAGGATTTCAATCATGGTCTTCGCGTTACGCGGTATTTTTTTTATTAGATAACGTAAAGAAACCTCTTCCTACGCGAGGGTGAATCTCCGCCTGTGGATCATTAAGGGTAGTGTCTGATTCCACTGTGTGCAATATGTACACAACTTTGCAATATGTTCGGTTTAATAAAGGACCGTTCAGGATTTTTCATTTTTTTAAGCCGCATGCAAATAATAGAAGTCAGAGTTTTAAGTTCCTCGTTCCACATGGCACCTGTTATCATAGAACGTATTAATGTTTTAGCCGTCTTACGGGCATTTTGTCAGTGAGTTCGTTCGGAGCAAGTACTAGATTAACTGATTACGTAGAAAGCTCCTGTAAGTTTTTCTTTTGTGAAATTTAACCAAAATTTACAGATGAGAATTTTGGGAACGATTGTTGTGAACGTAAAGGACGGTTTCCTAGGGAAACCTTGGGCTTGTCCTTTTTTTTTCTTGAATACATATCGATTGTGTTGCTTGTATATCGCAAGAATACTCGCAAAGGCTGCGTTGGGTATATTTTTCTACTATGATAAACTTTATCCTCTTTGCGGTATTGACCATACATTTCCTATATCGTCCGCGGTCTTTTTCTCCTTTTAAATGTTTTAGCAATTGTACCAGCAATTAGAATGAGAATAGGACCTAAATTCAGGCTTTCAAACGAATATATAATGCAGCTGGCAAGGAACAGTAGGGGAAATGGTGCTATGACATACCGAGCCAAAAGATTTTTTTCTTTTGTCAGTTCCAGTCGGCCATTCATCGCACCCTTGAAACGGAAATTTAAGTCTTTTTCCATTCCAGTTGAGGGAATTTGTGGTGAAATGAGGGACGGTGGCAAAGAAAGGGAAATTAAGCGCTTTAGGGTGTAGGATTTTTTCCATTTGAGTTGTGAGTTAAGACGTCTTCGTTGAAATGCAGCACATAAGAGAAAGGAAGGAAGCAAGGGACTTTTGTGCTAACGACAATATGACCCAAGCCGGACCTTGCAGCCACGCGATGTAGAACTTGATCATGTTTGGTGGGTTTATCCAATATCTAGCTGTTTGAGTCAATGAATCTTCAAAATTTACGGAAAACTTTTGGGATTTACCGTCCAGTAAATGCTACTTGCGCGAATGTAAACTGGCTTTGTGCTAAATTTCTCCTTTTTTCTTTTATTTGTTTTCTAAAGTGGAAAAGAAAGTGGAAAATAATAAAGTAACTGGCTTGCAAAAGGGAATCTTAGTGAGTTATTGCTTCGTTTTGTGCGGTAATTTCTATAATATTTTAAAAAATAAACAAAAATATGACCGCGAATAATGAGAACTGGTGAGTTTACATGTACACGGTGTCATTTTGCATGTACGACCTCATCTTACACTGATAAAGACGATCCTTTTTGCTAGGAAATGGAAACTCATTCTTACCGCGCACGCGGTGTCATAAGTATAGGTTTTTAAACCTCTGTTCAGCACACAGAACCCAAAAGCATTGAATCTTTCCTGTTGAAAAATAAACGAGCTTAACTTGGCAGGGAGCTGCAATAGTAATGGCTCTTCTTGTGCAACTCGCTGTATACGGTATCATTGTTCATGAGGAAATAAGTGCGAGCCTCGGGTTATGCTGAGTAGTATTGTTTACGCTTTACGGGGAATATGTTTTACTTTGTTTTTGTTTACACAGTACCTGACCCTTTCATAAGAAAGTCCTTGTTGAAATTAATTATAAGGTAACTAATCCAATAAGATCAGTTTTTCCCGGAAACAAGTGAGAATACAGTGGAAAGCGACTGTTCTGGAAGTTTCGATTTTTCCCACTCTAATTATCGTCGATTTCTTCTCAAGTAACCTATGGCTGAGGATTATGAGCTACTGCAGCGTTATTTATTTTCTTAATGTGGCTAGACATGAAATGCGTACTTATTTTACATGGAAGGGTCAAGTAGTAGAAAGAAGATTAGGAGCATTGATACGTGATGGTCAGTGGTCTGCAAGTGTGATGTTTCGGATCACATGACTTAAGGCGGAGTTAGTGCACGGTGCAGTAGTTTCGTCATTCAGTCAAGGATTTTTGGCCCGCTTTATCCGTTTTCCTCAACAGGACTGTCTACACGCCGGTTTTCTTCCCAGTTTTCTTCGCACAATGCAACTCCTAAAGAGAAAGAGAAAAGGCAACAAAATGCCCCTTAACTTGCTGAAGGAAACGAACCGGTTTCAAACCGCTGGGTTCTGCTTGTTGAAAACTGACCTTCCTGCTGTTAATACAAGTTCGTTCACCTGCACGAAAATGAAAAATCGTCCGAACAACACGGAGAAGAGCAGCTTTGCAACTCTTTCATTACCTGGGGAAGTCCCCTTGTTTAGCCCATGCAGAAGTTTGAAGCCTTTACCACAGAATGGGGACAAAACTTGACATTCCTGTATTTGCACACAAAGACAAAGAGACAATAATAGCGTAAGTAGGGTTTGTCGAAAAGAAAAAAGTTAGTTTTAAATAACATGAAGTAAAATGTTACAAAACCGAACAAAGACAACTGAGCGTGTGAAATGGAAAACGCTACATGGTGGTGACTCGTTCCACTTGTTATATTCCGAAATTCCCGTTAGTTTCTCGTTTTTGGTACACAGGTCGAGCCAAGAGTACAAACCTGTAAATGTGAGAATGCATAGGAGGTCACAGTTGTTCTGGAACGCATAATTGGCGAGAAAATTAAGCGTAATTGTCTATTTTGTCTACGAAATCAAGGGTAAAAACTCGTGAATAAATTACATGTCTTTTAGAGAAGTATCAAATCTACGATAATGAATCACTTAGTACTGTATACTATTACTCAACTACGGCAATCAAGTCTCTTTATGAAGAACCCATCCATAACGAAACTTTAGCTGTAATTGATGGGTTATAAGCTCCTGAGAAATTTAAATGTCTTTACCGAGAAAAGCGCCTGATACAATGAATATCGGATTAACCAGTGTTGTCTGTTCTCAGTACGTTCGTTATAACCATAGAGTAAAAGTTACTCGATGTTTATAACGATATTTTGCTTGCGTGTCTATTGTACTGTATTTAACCCCTGTAAATTAAAATACTGTAGGTAATAAATACCAATTATTTGGTCCATGTTACCTATGCAACGAAATTTTTAAGTTACTCTTTTTGTTTCATTTTTTAATGTGTTTTTTACACGAATTAAAACCATACATCAAAGATGTTGTTAAACTCGATTTCTTGGTCAGTACTACTAAAGTAGAGATTTTCTAAAATATAACTTTTATTTTCCTTCTTACTGTGAAGCTGTATTGTTTTTTTTAATGTGAAATTTCCATAATTAGACGGGTAATTGCATTGTTGGTAATTAGCAATTTCGGATAGGTTCACAACGCAAAGAAAAAGAAAGCTGGTCTCCAAGGGTGCTTACCCCGTGTAGAGCGGACGTGAAGGGTTTGGCTTGGGTAAATAGCGATGTGATCGAATCAAAAAGCTTTCGTATTCATTCTTTAACGTCTAGTGAACAGACGGTAGGAAGAGGACCATTAGATATCACGGTTGAAAGGCAAGTTTGCTGCGTTGGATGGGAATTATTGTAATAATACCAGCCAACGTTCTGTGCGTCTGTCGGTACCTAGGCGAAGGTTCGAAAAGCGTGGCACAACGAGTAAAGGAAAGATCAAGCATCGTGTACATATACGAGCAATAACAATCGTTGTTAGAGCGTGGCTTATTGTTAACGTCGACAGAGGGGCAGCTTGGGTAAATGAAATGGGTGGGGGGTTAGGCATTTGGTGATCCGTAACTCGTTATGAGCCTACGGCTGCTTTTTGTTAAGAAGAATTATGGGAGTTTCACACCGAAAACTCGGGAAACCGTTCCTTCACTCTCGCTGTGCTACCGTTTGAGAAGCGGGCCATTATAGATTTGATACGAAAAGCTTTATGGAGGAGTTTAATGCATTCATGTCAAGATGGAAACTCATAGCTAAGGTGGCCGTAATGTCGCAACTCTACTTTTAAAATATGGAATTTGTGAATTAGACTCATATATCAGAATGAAACAGCTGCTAGTTTTACTCTGAATAACAGGACTGAAAGAATTCAACCTTTTGGCAACAAGAGGAAACCTTAAGAACTTGCTATAGGTTGCACAGAAGACTGACAACAGTGACCCCATGTCCATAACAGAATACTTCGTCAGAAACTTACTCCAAAGCTCATGAATAGTAAAATGCATCACAACAATGGAACTTTTGCTTACAGAAGACAAGTTTCCGTACTAGAGAACTTGCGAAGATTATAAAGGATTGACACACATTCCAACAATAAACTTTTCCCATGGACGCGCTCAAAGTAATGTGGATAGTGAGTGAATTCTGAAGAACTGTATGTGTGCTTATGTAGATAAATGATTGGTCTGTCCTGAAAGTGATCTTCTCAAGCTTGGTCACGTGATGGTTTAAAAGACTTGATATTCGATGCCGTGGGAGATTTTAGTATCTTCCGGTAAGCTGAATCAAGTAGTAAAGGAAGAAGTATTGGCTTGAGCATCTTTTGCATGCGGCCACGCTTCCTTGCCTAGTGGTGGGGGGCCGTTTATGGAAATTGCTTGCGAGTCATGAAAATGGTGGTGGGCTCTCGTTTTCTCCAAAGTGGAAGAAAATTATAGCTTGGGTACGAAGTACTGTGTGTTGCGAGTGGCAGAAGATTGCTTGTCTTGTTTGAGAGCAAAGTTTACGGGGTTGGCATAATAGGTAACCGAAGGTGCGTAGTGTGTCGACCGAACAGTAAACAGCGTCAAGTATGCACCGAAGAGTAAACTTTGCTGGCTATAAGCATTACTAGCTACAAATGGCGTTGCTGGTGCAGTGTAGATATAGTTTAGGGGAGATTGTTTGGGTCCATTAATTGTGAAATATACTGCTCATTGATAAGGAGGTGGAGTCCGAAAAAGGGAATAATACAGAAAGGTGACGAGTAAAAGGAGAGGTAAAAGGTAAACGAAGAAAAGAACACCACGGTATTGTACTCCTATCTATTCGTGTACGTTTTTACCTGGTCATTCACCTTCCCTGTGAGTTTGGTGGGATGATTGTTACCCACATGACTGCTACACACGTGGGTTACAAAGATTCGATTCGAGTCTATAAAAGCCTTCATCACAAATCGACCTTCTGTGCCAAGGATCAAAATTCTCGTTTGTTCCGCTAGAAATCTGCCCAAGTATTTCGTTTTCCTTTCACTATGATGCTTTTTTCATAATTTTTAGTTATTTTATTTTTTGGGTGTTTTATACTTTACGGTTGTATGTAGTTGGTTTTTTGTTGGCGAATTTCACACTTTTTTCACGAAAAACTTCGTTGTTACTTAAGCAGCGAAGTTGTCACGGAAGATGACTACTTTTCTTTTTTTTTCTGAGAAATACGGAAGGTTTTCTTTTCGAGGGAAAAATTCAGTGTTGTGATGCTTAGAAAGGGAAAGATGCCAAAGCGTCAGTTTCCTGC
The DNA here is from genome assembly GCA_022885665.1 of Triops longicaudatus. NCBI lineage: Eukaryota > Metazoa > Arthropoda > Branchiopoda > Notostraca > Triopsidae > Triops > Triops longicaudatus. The sequence continues at coordinate 22,359 of JAGQDJ010000252.1, read as the reverse complement.
TAGTAAAAGTCAATTCCAAGACGTAGCTCGCACCACGTCTCGTTCGCTTATTCGCTGTTGCAAGGTTGAAGTACCGTAAATGCCCTACGGAGTCAACAAGATTCCTATTGTAGTGTGCTGAAGCGAGAGTTGGGAGGAAAAATAATGACATGGTACTTATGTATTTCTGTTCTTCGAATGCCATTCACAGGCAAGTGGGCTTCGTTGGGGTTAAAAATTGTGGGTAAAAAGGGTTGTTTTTGACAGAGAAGAATGTTGGAAAAGACGAGTTAAACATATGATAATGCGCTGTATCACTATAACAATCAAGCAGGCGGGCTTGTTTGACCGTTAGGAATTGAAACCCCCATTGAGCTGCAGGACTAGACTCCCAACGTGTTAAAAATTTCAAGTTCGTAAAAATTGGTTTGAGTACGCAAAGTTAAGAGGAAATCACATTTTCTATGGACTGGAGTGATGAAGAACATTAGTGTTTAGTCTCACATTCTAGTTGAAGGTAATGCCAGTCTATTAGCACTAAGCTAGCATTGATTAAAACATTGAATACCAAAGCATAAAAATAATCTCAAGTATAATATCGTCTCAATAGGCAACACGCTATTTTCTAGTTCTTCAAAAGAAAATAAAAGTGGCTAAAAATTCAAATTTATTAATACTGAACTTACCCGTCAGGTACTAAATAAATGTATCTCACATATTTTAGTAGTATTTGTATTTAACAAAATTACTTATCGCTTTGAAATAGGGATTGAACTTGAACACGAAAACTAATAGTTGGTTGTGTTCACCCGATTGATAACGTTTGTAACTTTTGTTTGCGAAAGTAACGTTGATCTCATGTGTCAAATAGAACACGCCATTATTCTCCCCTACCACAACCCTTACTAGTTGTTGGTTTTTATGCAAACAGACTAAACAGACCAAATATTGTTAGAATGTTCAATATTATAGATCCGCTTGTAAAATCACAGTTCGCACCCTTTTGAATTTAGAGCGTGGGACATTTGCTTATGCAGTATTTAATACCATGAGAAGGGCTTCGGGATTTTCTCTTTAATATTTATATTTAAGTGTGTTTAAGCGAGAAGAGCCTTTTATTGTAGTTACCTTTCGATCATTTGACATGATACATCAGTGAAATGGAGATTGATTGATGAATCTAAGAAAAAGTAACTTTTAATAATTAATTGTTATTTTCTTCTTTTAAATTGCAGCTCCGCCTGATTGCCCTGCCGGTTATTTCACATGCGGTCAATTTATTAGGAATCATACATATTGCTTACCTCCATACCAGAGATGTGATAAAGTAGTGGATTGCGTAGATGGCACTGATGAAGCTGACTGTGGTGAGTTTCTGCTTATTCAACTGGACATAGAACATTATAAAAAGCTACCCCGCATAAAATACCTTTATATATACGTAGAATACACGCCCTGCATGCAGAATAGAATTATTAGGTCCTCCGGAACTAGGAAGGGCGCGGTTTTCCTAATGAATTACGGTTACCCGTACCTGTAACGTCAAAGTACACACAGAATGAACGACAGGAATTTAGTGCACCGCGCTTTTACCATATAGAAAGGGAAATTCCCCCTTCATACAATCATTATTCCCAAATACGCAAGTGATGCTTTACTTCATACGTAAAATGCACTCATATGCGAGACATAATTGTTTTCGTCTTGTTTTCTGTAAAAATTATAAGCCTTTTTCGCGATCTAGTCCTTTCACACAAAGCGAGAGATTTCGCAAAGATATTATTAAATGGCTTAAAATAGCTTGAACACAATTCAAACACGGTGGCAAACACAATTTACCTAATGTGACTGTCGTATATTTCTGAGGGTAAGAATGTAGGTCGATGGATTAATATCTTTAGCGTCAGTAACAGTAAACTTAAACTTGCTACTTCCGTTAACGGTTCCCTTCGTTAGGGAAGCAGAAAGGGAACTCGGTTATGACTCAAAGGTTAAGTTACCAACAACGAAAAAGTATAATCTTACTGGAAAGATTTTCAACGTCCTTTGATGTTAAAAGTCTTGTAAAGGAAAATTAAATTCTATATTTATTCCTACACACGTGTTCTATTTATGCATTCTCATTTCCTTGCTTCGATTCGAAAGAACCAAACTTAACCTTCGTTCATAGTAGCACATAAAAAGAGTACATTTTCACGGTGTTGTAAATTCACGCTAAAATTGCTGTTAATGATGTAGTGCTATTCGTGAAGACCAAAAGTTTTTTGCTTAATTTCTTTCTAGTTTATCGAACCTGCTTGACGAGTGATTTCAAATGCACCTCGGGGCTCTGTATTCCTTCGGAGAAGAAATGCAACGGTTTCTCGGATTGTCGAGATGAAGAAGACGAGCGGGATTGTCCCAATAATGGAACCGTGTGCCGTTTAGATCAACTCCGGTGCGATGATGGTCTGCACTGTTATGAACAGAACCAGAAATGTGATCACCGACCTGACTGTGTGGACGGCAGTGACGAAAAAGGCTGCAGTACGTGAACTTTGCACGCATTATAATTCGTTCTGTCAGTTATATACGGAATCTAATAAAATTCCATGTAAATTTGTTCATGAAAGAATTCAAACTCGTAAGTTTCTTTGGATATTTTAAATCTAGAAGAATTTTAACGAAATTTTCGCTCGAGCTTTCTAGAATTCTTTAGCGTTTATACGCAGTAAAGTTAGTATGTTCGTGATGTAACAACAAAAAGTTAAAATTTTATATTTCTCGCGCTAGTAGTATGCCAGATGTGCTGAGTTAGTTCAAGTACGTTTCAAGAAAGAGGAGGAGAAACATTGTCAGTGTATGTTATGTGGATTTGTAAGTAAAATCTATTTTTCTTAAAACAGGTTTTCCGTCGTGTCACACGGGCCAGTTTCGTTGCGACAACGGTTTGTGTATTCCACTACGTTGGCATTGCGATGGTTACGCGGATTGCGCGGACAATTCCGACGAGAAAAATTGCACATTACTAGGATGTCCGGATAACAAGTTTCTTTGCCCAGCGGGTTCACCTACTGGCGGCCCGAAATGCATCGAACGCACCAAACTTTGCGACCAGCATCCGGATTGTTCAGATGGAGCGGACGAACAAATTGCGTGCTGTAAGTTCTGCGTGTCAGAAAAACCGGCTTGAATTTGTTGCATGGGGTTTTCCAGGCACAAAACTTGTTTCTGAGTTGTTACTTGCCGGCTGCTCGGTAAACTTCGCTTGATGAGAATGCTTATCGAGATGACGCGTCATTGAGACTGTTACTGTTTGTTCAAATGAAGCCGAGTGAAAACAATGCCAAGAAACGGCTTTATTCGCGAAATAGTTTCTTTGTTAAGCGAAATGTACTGTTTCTCTCCGTTGTTATGCTTCTAAAATTTTTCTTTTGAAGAATACTTTTGCTACTACTTGGGAGATATTTTGCAATGTTGCGATATTCTTTTGCTTTCTACTTACTTTAGGGACTTTTTTTAATGGAAGCAAAGTTGTCTTGTTTTGTGTACTAGCTTATTTATTAGTCAGACTTTTGCAAGGATTTTGAAGGTTTCTCCTAACTAAACGAACCAACTTTAGCCCAAAAGCTAGCAGGAAGCTTTGTATCCATTTTATTCTACTTTTGGCTGTGTTTGTTCTCACCATAATTGTTTTCTTTATTATTATTTAGCGAAAACGAAATGCTCGAGCTTGGGTTGCGACTACCAATGTAGACCATCACCAGATGGCGGAATATGTACTTGCCCAGGGGGACAATCGTTAGGTCCCAATAACCGGACCTGTATAGGTAATGAAATCATTAACTGCTTAATCCAAGCGTAGGAATTCAATGTGTACAAAACTGAGCTAAGACATATGTAACTCCAATTATGCGTTTTGTTTTTGCCACGAGAAGCTGACAATAATTCGAGCCGCGCGAACGTTCTGGAATTTACGACAGTTATTATTGTTTTTCTTGTATTTTTTCTATAAACAGATCGCGACGAATGTCAAGAATGGGGTTTTTGCGACCAAATTTGCGTCAACACCCCAGGCAGTTACAAGTGTTCCTGCAAAGAAGGTTACACATCTTTGGAAGATGGACGTTGTGAAGCGCCAGATAATGCCAACTTTCGTCTTATCTTTGCCCATCACCAACAAGTCGTGCGCATGGACTCCTCGGGACATGATGTCCAAGTAATGACAAATGCCACAAGCGCCTCAGGCTTGGACTATCATTTAAAGCGAGGCATGCTGTTCTGGTCGGACGTGGAAACTAAACGAGTCTACTCGATGCTGTTGGACCCCGTCACTCCGACGTCGCGATCTTCGTTGTTGCGTGCTACGCGTTCTAGCAGCGGAGACATTACTGTTCCGACTGCTTGGTCTCCGGTTGCGTTAGCTGTAGATTGGGTCGGACAGAAACTATATGTAGCAGATGCCCTGGGACAAAAAATCGACGTTTTTGAGCTCGATGGACGCTATCATGCGATCGTCATTAGTAATAACATGTCCGAACCGACGGATATCGCTTTGGATCCCACGGTCGGGTAAGAAAGATCAAAATGGGATGATTAATTTTAGAAAAAAAAATGAAGCTTTCGTCCTTTTCTCACCCTTTCATTTGTTTGGCTTTCACTTTAAGAAAAACTCTAGACGTTGAGTTATTTGGTGTGTTCGCGATCATTTGCTAATCAATTTTAAATGTTTCAGACTGATGTTCGTGTCGGAGAGCAGCAGACTCTTCCGTGCGGATATGGATGGCCTTCGCATGCGAGATCTGGTAAAAGACTCGGTGTACAAAGCCACAGGGTTGGCAGTCGATTTGCCCACCAAACGCATCTTTTGGTGCGACTCCCTCTTGGATTACATTGAAACGGTCGACTACGAGGGAAAACACCGATTCCCCGTTTTGCGCGGCGCTTCAGCTGTGCCAGCGCCGGCTCGACTTACGGTGTGGGAACGTTCTGTGTTTTGGACCGATGGCACGAAACAAGGCGTCGTCTCCGTCGATAAATTTAAACCCGATACCACGGTGCATACCATCTACCGAATGCGGAACGTGACCAAAGAACCCAAAGCCATTCGTGGTGTACATCATTTACTCCAACCCACCGGTAAAATACGCAATAAATGCTTTTATTTGACATTTTTCTGTACAAAGTTCGTATTGTGTAATTGTAACCGTGGCAGATTGTCACTACGAAGAAATTCGAGTTATGAACGTATGACGCACACGGTTTCCCGTGTGCTATGTAGTACGCAACATGCTATGTATTCATGAGTCTTTATCGTATCTAATTCTACAAAGTAATCAGTTAGATTAATGCTAAAATCTCTGTATTCTAGTCGCAAATCCATGTGGAGCGAATAATGGTGGCTGTCGGCACATGTGTATCATTTCCCAGCGTATTGAAGGAGCTGGCTTGGGTTATCGTTGCGCTTGCAATGTTGGTTACAGGTTAAAGCCTGATCAAATGGATTGTGAACGTAAGCCTGTTGTATTTTTTTTTTCACTTCTCGACACAAGCAGCTCTAACAATTTCATTACGTTTGTCTAGCGGTGGATCGATTTCTCATGTACTCGCAGCAAAAATTCATTAAAGGCCGCGTCATGTTGCCTGTCTCAGAAGGTTTTGACGACGCCATTGCTCCCATCGTCTCCCGTACCGCTCGCTTCGTCGGTTTAGATTTCGACTCGCACGAAGACTACATTTACTACTCGGACGTTATTCTTGACGTAATTTATCGTATCAAGCGCAATGGCACCAACCGGGAAAACGTGCTCGCCTCTCAAAATGAAGGTGTCGAAGGTTTAGCTATGGACTGGGTCTCGAAAAACTTGTATTACATCGATAGCCGCAAAGGCACGTTGAACGTTCTCTCTACTCGCAACTCCACGTACCGACGCACGTTGCTGAAAAACCTGAAACGGCCCCGTGCCATTGTAGTTCACCCCAACAAAGGTTATATTTTCTATTCTGAATGGGATCGGCCTGCCAATATTTCCCGCGCGTTCCTCGACGGTTCCAATGTTTTCGTCTTCAAAAACATCCTACTCGGCTGGCCCAATGGCTTATCGGTCGATTTCACCACCGATCGCTTGTACTGGTGCGATGCCTTACTTGACCATATCCAACATTCCACCCTAGATGGCAAAGATGTGAAAACCATCAGCACGAAAATGATTCGTCATCCATTTTCCTTAGTAATCTACAAAGATTTGCTTTACATCACTGACTGGCGCATTGACGGCATTCTTCGCATGAACAAAACCAACGGCGAGGGTGAAAAGGTCGTTATCCAAGTTCAAGAGAACAATCGTTTGTACGGCATCAAGGTTTATGCTAAAGACAACCAAAATATCATACCGAACCATCCTTGCGCTGTGAATAATGGTGGCTGCGAGAAATTCTGCTTCGCGGCACCGTCCAATACATCTACTTCCGGCTTAATAGCAAATTGCGGTTGTCCGTATGGCGAAAAAGTCGACGCCGGTGGCAAGAAATGCGTATTAGACCCCGGGGCGGAGCCACCTGTCCAAGCTTGTCCCAACGCCTGGGATTTTACTTGTCAAAATCAACGCTGCATTCCGAAAACGTGGGTCTGCGACGGTGATGATGATTGTTTGGACAATTCCGACGAGCTGCAAAATTGTACAAAGCCTACGTGCTCAGCGGACGAGTTCCAGTGTACCTCTGGCCGTTGCATCCCGTTGTCTTTCAAATGCGACAGCGATAACGATTGCGGTGACTCTTCAGACGAAATTGGGTGCGTGAATGTCACTTGCGACGCGACGCAGTTTACGTGCGACAATGGACGCTGCATTCCCCCGACTTGGAAATGCGATTCGGAAAACGATTGCGGTGACGGATCGGATGAAGGAGACTTCTGCGCCGAAAGAACCTGCGCGTACTTCCAGTTCACGTGCCCACGTTCGGGTCATTGCATTCCACAATCTTGGGTATGCGACGGAGATAATGATTGCTTTGACAACAAGGACGAAGAAGGTTGTCCGCCAATTACTTGCTCCGCGCAGCAGCTAAAGTGTGCCTCGTTGAAGCAATGCATCCATGAATCGTACAAATGTGACGGTATTCCGGATTGTGACGACGGTTCGGACGAAGTGGGTTGTCCATCTTTAGCACCGGATCAATGTAACGAAGAGAAGCAGTTTCACTGTCAGCGCTCGGGGCTTTGCATTCCCAAATCCTGGTATTGCGACGGTACGCAGGATTGCGAAGACGGATCGGATGAACCCAGCACGTGCGGTGACGTCAATTGCGGCAACGATTTCTTCAAATGCAACAATTCGCGTTGTGTTTTGAAAACGTGGGTGTGTAATAGCGAGGACGATTGCGGCGATAACTCGGATGAAGACGAACGCCATGCATGCACCAAGGGCTTACAGGTGTGTCCCTCAGGCCAGTGGCAATGTCCTAGATCACCGGAAGTGTGCATTAACATCACTTCCGTTTGCGATGGACACCGGGATTGCCCAATGGGTAATGATGAAGGACCAGGGTGCGATTTCAATCAATGCGCCGAACACAATACCACTTGTTCCAACGGATGCAAGCAAACGCCTTTGGTAAATATGAAACCGATAATTCGTTTCCGTTTGTTAATGTCAGAATATACTGAAAAGACCTATAAAAGAAGTTTTAGTTATGAAAATTAATGATTTCCTGCTTTTGTTTAGGGCCCGATGTGTCTCTGTCCCGAGGGTGAAATGTTAAGCAAGAACAGTACGCGAATTTGCGTCGACATTGATGAATGCTCCATTCCGGGCACTTGTTCTCAGTTCTGTACCAACACGAAAGGCTCGTACTTCTGTTCCTGCGCTGACGGGTACGAGCTGGGAACTGATAAACGTTCCTGCAAAGCTACCGACTCCACTCGCGCCTTTTTGGTTATTTCCAACCGCCGCTCTTTGCTGGTGTCCGATTTGGAGGAAAAATCCGTCGAACGAATTCCCGTGGAAGTAGAAAATGTCGTGGCTTTGGCTTCAGATATGAACAAAAATATCATCTACTGGTCGGATATGAAAACAAAGAAGATCATGCGTAAAGAAAAGCTCGGTTCGCCAGTGGAAATCATTACCAGTGGCATTGACGTCGTCGAAGGCTTAGCTTTGGATTGGATCGCCGGTAATTTGTACTGGGTTGACTCTAAGTTGAACGTCATCGAAGTTGCCAGAGAAAATGGAACATCAAGAATGGTTCTTATTTCAAAAGATATTAACCAACCCCGCGGATTAGCTTTAGACCCCACCCCTGGGGCGTTGTTCATGTTTTGGACCGATTGGGGTGAAAACCCTCGAATTGAGCGTGTCAACCTCGACGGCACCAACCGTACCGTCATCATTCACAGCAAGATTTATTGGCCTAATGGTTTGACTCTTGATCTACCCACCAGACGCGTCTACTTTGCCGATTCCAAGATCGATTACATCGATTATTGTAATTACGACGGTACTGGTCGACAACAAGTCCTCGCCGGAAGTCATTACTTGCTCCATCCCCATTCCATTGCCGTCTTCGAAGACCATGTATACTGGACCGACCGACAGTTGAACCGCGTACTCACTTCCTCCAAGTATCATGGCACTAATCAGTCCGTCATCTCCCATTTGGTCTCACAACCTTTAAGTATTTTGGTACACCACCCAGTACTGCAGCCCGTATCGCCTAATCCATGCGCGAATGCCACTTGCGCGCATTTGTGTCTCCAAGCAACCCCAACAGATAACAAAGGCTACGTTTGTAAGTGCCGAGCCGGGTATAGGCTGCTGCCCTCTGGTACATGCCAGGAAGAAGACACGCCCTACTTAATTATCATCAAAGGAACTCAGATGGTGGACTTGAACTTGATGCCAACGGACTCTTCGTCTTCGTCCTCCTCAGCAGGAAGATTGACACCTGTAGTGGAAATTAACAACGGGAAGCATATTGAGTACGACCGCAAAGCCGAACAGTTGTACTGGGTTGAGAGTGTCGAGAGCGATCCAGACAATGGAACCTTGTTTAAGATGAACTTGGGAGGTGGCAATAGAAGTACTTTCTTTAACGAGTTCGACACAGGATTAGTAGGCGCACCGATTGCTATTGCGTTAGACTGGGTAGGACGGAACATGTACGTCGGGAACAAGAAAGCATCCAACATCGAAGTGGTAAAAGTCGATGGCAAAGTCAAACATCGTTCTGTTTTGCTGTCCAACGATGGTACTAATACGTCGGTAGCAAATCCGATTGCCATTTGCGTCGATCCCAGTGAAGGAAAATTGTTTTGGTTGGACGAAGGAGGCGCTGGAGTGCCATCGAAACTGGCCAGCATGAACATGGACGGCACCAACCCCAAAATTCTGGCTAGTGACGTCATCAGACCCTTGGCACTCACCGTTGACTTAGGTGGGAAGATGGTGTACTGGAGCACGTGGAACGAAGCGGAAATTTATGTGAGTAACTACGAGGGAACCAACCGGCGTACGCTGATGACCGAAGCGAACGGCATTGGCAAACCAGTGGCGCTAGCGGCACTTGATTCTCGCTTGTACTACATGGATACCGTGTACGAAGATGTTGCGCGCGTTGATCTTCCGAATGGAGAAAACAAAGTTTCGCTACTCAACAACCAACCAGACTTGAAAACTTTCAAGCTGTACCACAAACGACCAGGTAAGGAGCTCACGACAGTTGCTAACATTTTATGAATCGCACAAAACCTTTTTTTTTTAATAAATAAATTCATTTTAGGTTTCTGTACAAATATTATGCATACTAAAATTTATAATTCTAAAAGTAGAAGCAATGAACAAACAGCTATCGATGTATGCTCACGTCGGACTTGATGTTAAAAGGAATGCTTGATCACATTTACTTTTTTCGTTGTGTCAAAAAACTGAATATTGTACTTAAAAAAGTGAATACTAAATACTGCAAAAACTGAATTTTTAAAAACTGTACAGAAACCACAGGCTACTACATGAAACTACAGGCTATTTCGTGTGTAGGTTTTAATTGACAAATATTACAGTTCCGATAATACGTAAGGCAAATGACGTGATTCATCTTTAAAATTTTAAGTGAATATAATAATATTATTCACGACTTATGATTTCACGATTTATGCGAAAACTTCTTGTTCATGGAAATATGTTAAAACGTAATATTTTTTCGTACAAAAATGTTAAATTAAAATGTAATTTGTTTGAAACCACGTAAAGTAAGATCACAGGGAAATACTTTAGACCGCAGGGAAATATCGTTCACATGAACTATATGTTGATTTTCTCAAACAACTAATTCTTTCGTTCTGTCTTAGTTCTGGACAACCATCCGTGTTTGATTAACAACGGTGGCTGCGAGCATATGTGCATCCCTGCCGCCGGCAATACCCGCGTGTGTCGCTGTTCCGTTGGCCACAAGAAGGATGGTGAATCTCGTTGCTTGCCGTACAAGTCCTTTGCTGTCGTCTCACAATTATCGCTCGCCCGCGGCTATTCATTAGACGACTCTTCCGAAGCTATGATCCCCATTAGTGGACCGGGTCACAACATTTTGCACATGGATGTGCACGTGGCCGACAACTGGATCTACTGGACCGAGTTCAACAAAGACAAGCTCAATGGCATTTACCGCATTCGCCCAAACGGTTCTGACCTAACGCCTATTGTTACCGAAGGCATCGGCTCTAATGGCATCCGCGGCTTAGCCGTGGATTGGGTAGCAGGCAATCTCTATTTTACCAACGTTTTCCCTCACGAAACGTACATTGAGGTCTGTACGCTGGATGGCGCCCATAGGATGGATCTGTACAGGACTTCTAAGGAATCCCCGCGGGAATTAGCCGTCAACCCTGTCAAACGGTACTTGTATTGGATTGACAACGGTCAGTTCCCTGTTATCGGGAAAGCTTTGTTGGACGGTACACAGTTCACGCCCTTAGTCACCTCCGGTGTTAGCGTACCACGCGACTTGACCATCGATATGCTCACTCATGATGTATACTGGGTGGATTCGCGCCAAGATGTGATTCAGAAGATCTCCTACTCGGGCGGCAACCGCCAGCTCATTCGCCGTAACCTCCCCAATCCCATGGGCTTGTCGTTGGTGCGCTCCAACGTGTACTGGGTCGATCGCAACTTAGGTACGCTCTTCAGAGCGTCGAAACTACCTGGCGACACTACTCCTCCCGAAAAAGTAAAATCTGGCTTGGAAAATTTGAGAGATGTTGCTATCTTTGACGTCACCAACCAACCGAATGCAGAGACCCCTTGCGGCAAAGCTGGCAATGGCGGTTGCGAACAATTGTGCTTCGCTTACCCGCCTGAAGCACTTGACGTGCCGTCCTCAGGCTACTCTTGCAAATGCGCAACGGGTGTTCTGAAGGAAGATAACAAAACTTGCGGTGCCCCAACCGAGTACCTCGTCTTCGCTACGCGGACGGAAATCCGCAGCGCCCCCTTGAACCCTAAATTCATGTCCATGCCTTTCGCTACAGTCACCAATTTAACTAACGTCGTAGGACTGGAGTTTGACTACGGTGACAATCGACTGATTTTTACGCAGATCCGTCCCGATGCTCGTATCGCGTACATGTCCGGGACGAACCCTTCTTTGAAGAACGTAACGATCGTCAAAAGCGGTGCCATTAACCCCGAGGGCATTGCCTACGACTGGACGCACAAGAAGATTTACTGGACCGACTCACATAACAATTCGATCTACGCGATGAACCTCGATGGATCGCAACAAGTTAACATAGCTAAAGTGGACCGTCCCCGCGCCATTGTGGTGCATCCTTGTCGTGGCTTGCTGTTTTTCACCGACTGGGGTCGCTTTGGACCTAATGGCAAAATCTTCCGTGCCACCATGGCCGGTACGCTGAAAACCGCTATTGTTTCAACAGACCTGACGCAACCCTCTGGACTGGCAATCGATTATGAGGACGAGATGCTCTACTGGACCGACGCTGTGCGTGAGAAGATCGAACGTGCGGATTTCAATGGCTCCCGACGTGAAGTTCTAATTACTGCCACCATTTACCCATTCGCCATTACTGTCCATGGTAATTACATCTATTGGACAGATTTGCAGCTACGTGGGTTATACCGGGCCAATAAACACACCGGAGCTAATATGCAAGAAGTCGTGAAAAGGCTGGAAGATTCGCCACGCGATTTGCAGGTTTATTCCCCCGATCGACAGTTGTGTCAGTTCAACCCTTGCACGTTCAACAACGGCGGCTGTGCGCAATCGTGCCACCCGGGATTGAACGGCACGGCAGAGTGCAAATGTAACGAAACGTCGAAGCTGGTCAACGACAACCGCATGTGCGTGGCGCGCAATTTGACTTGTGAGGGCAACAAGTTTTATTGCAGCAACGGCAAGTGCATTTCCAGGTTATGGGCCTGTGATGGCGATGACGATTGTGGTGACAATTCTGATGAAGACACGTACTACTGCTCGTACCATACCTGCAGCCCGGCCGAGTTCCGTTGCGGCAACGGACGTTGTATCTTCAAATCGTGGAAATGCGACCACGAAAACGATTGTGGTGACGGTAGCGACGAACAAGGCTGTACTTACCCGAAATGCGCCGAAGGCGAATTCACCTGCTCCAATCAACGCTGTATCAGTATGTCGCAAGTTTGTAACGGCGTGAATGACTGCAAAGACGGCAACACTACGGATGAATCGCACGAACTGTGTCCACGTAACAATACTTGCCCGACAGGTCACCATAAGTGTAAAAATACTAACATTTGCGTCGAATCCTATTGGCTGTGTGATGGCGACAACGACTGTGGTGACAACTCGGACGAAAGTGAAGAAGCATGCTCACAGCGTTCTTGCCCAGCCAATTCCTTCCGTTGTCCGAACAATCGCTGTATTCCTGCCACATGGTACTGCGACGGTGACGATGACTGTGGTAACGGCGCCGACGAACCACCAGAGTATTGTAAATCCGAAGGCCGTACCTGTTTTGGCGATCTTTTCACGTGTGACAACGGCAATTGCGTACCCAGGATTTATCTCTGCGATGGTGACAATGATTGTTTGGACAATTCAGATGAAGATGCCCGACATCAGTGCGGCAACCGAAAATGCGATGAAGCCACGGAATTCTTGTGCGCGTCTAACAAACAGTGGGGCAAAGCACAATGTATACCCAAAAAATGGGTCTGTGATGGTGATCCGGATTGTGTTGATGGCGCAGACGAGAATTCAACCGCCCTACATTGCGCTGAACGATCTTCGTGCGCAGCGGATCAATTTACGTGCGCCAATGGACGTTGTATCATGAACTCGTGGAAATGCGGTAAGTGATTTTTTGGGCGCAATTTTCTTTTCTCTTCTTAACCTTAACTATTTAACAGCTTTTTAGTATGTTACATATTAATAATAGGTATTTTTTTTTGTTAAATTTTTATTGATTTCATAGCAAGTGTTAAATTTCCTGGGCGATGCATAGTTTCTTATTCGATTTTGTTTTGCGTTCCCAGATCATGATAACGATTGCGGTGATGGTTCCGATGAAGGCGTGGAATGTAATGGCAAGTACAGGACTTGCTCTGAGACTGAATTCGCCTGCCAGAACTCGAAGTGCGTCAGCAAAACGTATCGCTGTGATGGTGAAAACGATTGCGGCGACGGCTCAGACGAGTTCAACTGTACATCAAGCAAAGAACCACCTAAATGCCCGCCAGGACAGTTTCGATGCAATAATACGGACTGCATTGATGAGAAGTTGGTCTGCAACAAAGTGTCGGATTGCAAAGATGGCAGCGATGAGTCTCTACTTTGTGGTATCAACGAATGTGCCCATGTGGATCAGAACCAATGCGGTCAAATTTGTATCGACAAACCCATTCGTTACGAATGTGCCTGCAATCCTGGTTACAAGTAAGATTACTGACATATTTAAGACGCAGAATCAGTGGTTTTTATTGAATTATTTGCGAAATTTTTAGCTTTTCGATGTTTCGTCTTAAGGTGTTTACTGTTTTTTTTTTCTTAACTAATTTCGATTTTGAGGCTGTCAGTTTAAGCTTAGGCCTATCTGGGACATTTCAGTTCTAATTCTGATAATTCAACATAAAGTTAAATTTAAAATTTTAGAAAAGATAATGTACATTTTATGAAATTTATTTTATTTCTTATTTGTATATTCTGTTTTACCTTTCTTAACTTTAACTTATTCGTTCGTTTTTAATCTGCAGGTTAATGGCTGATGGTAAAGCATGTACGGACATAGATGAGTGTATGGAGGAGCCTGGTGTGTGTTCTCAGTATTGCATTAACACTCCCGGGTCGTATTACTGCAAGTGTAACGAAACTTACTACGAACGCGCAGCCAATGAGCACTCCTGCAAACGCAGAGACGATATCAAACCTTGGCTCATTTTCACCAACAAATACTACATCCGTAATTTGTCCATTGATGCTCGTGAGTACAGCGTCCCGCATCAAGAACTACGTAACGTCGTCGCAGTCGACTTTGATTACGTTGAAGAACGTTTGTACTACGCTGACGTGAGTGCGAAGATCATCTACCGTTCGTTTATCAACGGCTCTGGGGAACGCGAGATTGTCATCAAACACGATTCCTTGGGTTTGGAAGGCTTGGCCCTCGAATGGGTTTCTCGCAAGCTGTATTGGCTTGACCGACACTCAAAACACTTGGAAGTGGCCGAATTGGACGGTACGAACCGCAAAACTCTCAAAGTAAGCGATTTTTCTCATTGAACGCGAGTGGTTTTTGCTGCATGAATGGGATTTTCAGACATAATTATTTTTTTCTTTATGATTTATTTATTGGTTGTCTCTGGACTAACGATAAAATTTTGACTTAGGCGGACGGAATTTCGGACCCGCGTGCTATAGTGGTCCACCCTGGCAAAGGTTGGCTTTTCTTCACATCGTGGCATTTGCAAGCGTATATTGGTCGCATAGGCTTAAACGGGGCCAACTTTACTCGCCTTTTTACGTGGCAGGACAATATAGCCTGGCCCAATGCTTTGACACTTGACTACTTTACGGATAAACTTTACTGGGCAGATGCACATTTGGATTACATTGCATACTCCGACTTGGATGGCAAGAACCGACGTACCGTCGTGAAAGATCCCTTGTTAGTGCCACACGTTTTTGCGCTCTCTATCTTTGATGACACGCTTTTCTGGACGGATTGGAACCTCAAAGGCATCAGCAAGGCCGACAAATGGAACGGTAGCAACTATAGTGTCCTGCGTAATACAACGCACCGTCCGTACGACTTGCACGTATACCATCCTTTGCGACAGTTGCCGTACCCAAACCCTTGCGGTGACAACAATGGTGGCTGTTCTAACCTGTGTCTTCTTGCGCCTGGAAACGGCTCAGGAGCTGTTTCGTACACTTGCGCTTGTCCGAACCAGTTTTACTTGGACAAAGACAAGCACAGTTGCATTGCCAACTGTACTAAAGCGCAGCACAGATGCGGTGGCACAGACAACCGGTGCATTCCTTCGTTCTGGAAGTAAGAACTGTTTTCCCTTGAAATTGTTACGTGAACCAATTATATTAAATGAAAACTTGCTTTTTAGATGCGATGGTGAAAAGGATTGCGGAGACGGATCGGATGAACCTTCAACATGTCGCAAGCGTGTGTGCAAAGCTGGCCAATTCCAATGTAACAATACCCGTTGTACAGCTCCCACAACGCTTTGCGACGGTGTAGACGATTGCGGTGATGGCTCTGATGAAGCAGACTGCGATATTCCTTGTCCCGAACACGAGTTTAAATGCAAGTCTACTGGCCGTTGCATCTTGGGCACGTGGAAGTGCGATGGTGACAATGACTGCCGTGACGGCTCAGATGAAGACCCGGCCATTTGTCATAACCGAGAATGCGACCCTGAGACAGAATTCCCTTGCAAAAACGGTCGTTGCATCCAGAAATCTTGGGTTTGCGACGCCGACAACGATTGCGGCGATATGTCCGACGAGCCCGCCCATCAGTGTCGTCAACGAAACTGCACATCTGGCTGGGAACGTTGTCCTGGTTGGGCCAATTACCGTTGTATACCCAAGTGGCTCTTCTGCGATGGCAAAGATGACTGTCGCGATGGATCGGACGAGAAACCGGAACATTGTCCGAAATGCCACGAAACGGCCGAATTCCAATGCAAAAACAACCGTTGCATTCCCAGGTGAGAACCTTAGATATTTCTTAATCTGTGTTACAAGCCTAATGATGTTTATATTTTATTTGCCCTATACTGTTAATGTCCTATTTTCATATGTAAAGGTATTATTTGATGTTAATTTATGTAGTAATTTTCTAATTTGTTTTGTCTGTACTGTTAGTGTTCTGTTGCGATACGGTATTCACACTCCTGCTGAATACTTTATTGTCCCAGAAAATAATTTGAATAGTCTAGTTAATCTAATAACTTGCAAATATTATAAACTCTTTTGATTTCTCATAGACGTTGGATGTGTGACTTCGAGAACGATTGCGCCGATGGTGATGACGAGGACGAAGCTTTGTGCAAGAACCACTACCGAGAATGCTCTTCGTCCGAATTCCGCTGTGGTGATGGCAAATGCATTCCAGGCCGATATCGTTGTGACCACGACACAGATTGCAAAGACGGATCAGACGAACTTAACTGTGAAAATTTCGCTTGCGCCAATAACACATTCAAATGCAAATCGGGCCATTGCATCGCCATGCATTTCCGTTGTGACGGCGAACAAGATTGTCATTTGGACGGATCAGACGAATTAGGTTGTCCACCTCGGTACCCTGGCGGCAGATACTGTCCGGCTGACAAGTTCGAATGTGCTAACCACCTTTGCGTTCGTGTGGAAGACCAATGCGACGGCACCAACGATTGCGGTGACAATTCGGACGAAAGTGACCTCCTTTGTCGCAACAACTGCAGCGACCAGGACCGTTTCCAATGTGACAACCGTAACTGTATTTTCCGTTTCCAAGTCTGCGACGGCCACGATAACTGTGGTGACGGCTCGGATGAAAACAACATCACCTTATGTACGCCCGTATTACGACCTTGCGATTTCACCAAAGAATACGCCTGCGCTAACGGACGTTGCATTCCCAAGGATCAAGTGTGTAACCTGGCGGACGATTGTGGCGACCAATCTGACGAACGCGGCTGTCATAGAAACAGTTTCTGCACCTTGGCCGATAAGGGAGGCTGTGAACACCAGTGTCACAATCTGACAGATGGAGGTTACATCTGCGCCTGCGAATCGGGCTATATAATTTCGAAAGACAACCCCAAAGTCTGCGAAGACGTTGACGAGTGCGCTTCCTTTGGTCACAACTGCTCGCAAATTTGTATGAACATCAAAGGCGGTTACGAGTGTCTGTGTCATCCCGGTTATGAGCCCATTGATCGCTCTTCGGGAGTGTGTCGCCCCAAGGCTCCCACCCCGTTAGTCGTCCTCGTTGCTGACGGCGAAGAGATCGTCGCTTTGAACATGACAGCGCGCTCAGATCGCAAGGTCATTCTCAACGAAACACGAATTTTGTCACTCGACTTTGATCCACATAATAATATCGTCTACTGGGTGGAAGCCGACCCGGCTCGTAAGGGCATTCATCGGTCATACGTACCCGTACCAGGCTCGAATGTCGAAATTGGCCACGCCCAAAACCTCGGTTTCCCCATTGCAGAAAACAGCGCTCCCGTGGCAGTGTCATTGGACTGGGTAGCTGAGAACTTGTACTGGGTTGAACTGGAACTTGGCCCTAAGAGCAATTCAGCTTCCAAAGGACGTGCCAGAGTCGTAGCAGCCAAAACGGACGGCCGGTACCGCCGGTCCATTGTAAACAGTGGTTTGGAAAACCCAACGTCTTTGGCAGTCAATCCAGCCATTGGATCCGTGTTTTGGACAGATGCGGGATCCAGTCCACGCATTGAAACAGCTTGGATGGATGGCTCAAAACGCAAAACTCTTGCCAGTGCCAAAATGGTTCAACCTACCGGGTTGACCATCGATTTCGCGATGGGCAACACCCTTTATTGGGCCGACACGAAGCTAAACACGATTGAGAGCATGAGGCCGGACGGTAGCAATCGCGTCATAGTTCTTGCTGGAGGTAAATTTGATCTCAGAATGATTGTTTGAAATTTTTCAGAAACAAATTTGGTTTAATCGCTTGAATTTAGAATCGTTGGAGCATCCTGTGGCTTTAGAAGTCTACGAAAGCTTCTTGTTTTCCATTTCCCGGGACAAAGGCGAACTCCGACGACATGATAAATTCGGAAGAGGTGTGTCGGTGAAATTAGTGAGAGATATCATCACGCCTAGCAGCGTCAAGGGTAATTTTCCACTTTCTGTTTTTCGTCGCATTGAATACGATTAACGTTACTTTTCGCCTCCGCAGTCTTTACGGATTACCGCTATAACACGTCACTTCCCAACCCGTGCATGAACAGCCCGTGTACTCACCTGTGCCTTCTGATACCCGGAGGGTATCGTTGCGGTTGTCCAGATAACATCAATTCGCCAGGAAGCTCAGAAGTCACGTGTGATGTTGGTAAGTGCCCTGTTTCGATTTTTTCTCGTGATTTGTTTCTTTTTTTTTTTTTGCCCTTTCATTCAGTTTCGTGTACTTTCGTAATTTTTTGTTTTCTCTTTTTTTCCATTTTTGCGCTCGCTTGTATAAACAACCGGTTCACCTTGTGGTGTACTTTTCATTTTCCAGCGCACGAACGTCCTCGGCCATTACCCCAGCGTTGTCCCTGCCAAAATGGTGGCATGTGCACCGAACGAAACGATGGCACGATGAGCTGTCGCTGTCCTGAGAATTTCGAAGGCCGATACTGCGAAACTTTAGTGAAACGCCAACTCGTAGCATCGGAAGGTGTCTCCACGGCTGCCATCTTGGTACCTATCCTACTCGTAGCGCTGGTAGTTGCAGCCGTAGCGGCAGTTTACGTTTTCTTCCGTCGCGGCGGTCGCAAAGGCGCCGGAATCGGATCGATTGGTTCAAGTCCCAGTGTTTCATTCAGACAAGGCACCAATGTCGAATTTGGCCCTCCTGCGTTTGGAGGAGCACCAGAAGGCGTGGTAATTGTCCTTTCTTTTCACTTGTAGAGCTTTTCTTTTTACGCAGGAGCTTAATTACTTTACTAGTTTGTTTTGATAGATTTTGTTCTTTTTTTATGAATTTTCACCGAAATGTTAAATTTTTTAGAAAATTTATTAAGGTCGTATAAAGAACGAGAATCGGAAAATTCAACTTTGTTTTTTAACTATTGTTTTAGTCGCCATCGGGTCCGGGGTTATCGCCAGAAAGTAATGGAAAGAGTCGGGATTTCAGCAATCCGATGTTCGACGCTTTGGGCGGAGCTAGTGCCAAAGGTGATGGGATGTACGAAGTTTCAGGTGATGCAGTAAAACTCGGCGTACCATCTGAAGCGCCCCCACCAGCATCGGCTGTTTTGGCACCCTCTAGTGTGGTTCAAAAGTCTTCACCGCAAATTCATCTTCGACGCCGAGAATTGGATCCTTCGACGATTGATACTGGCAAAGATACGCAAGCTTTGGTGGAAGAAGACACATCAACTTGTTGAATTAATAATGATCCGTTGTTTGTTTGATTTGACGAAGAAAGCTAGGAAACAAGATTTATAAAATTTTTAACTAAGATTGTTAACAATTTTGGGAGAAAAGAAAGTCGGCGTTATGGCGTTGTGAATTCAGCAATAATAAGCAAGACATTTATGGGATGTATTCCGTAGTCCACAAGCTATATCTCTTTTAATTACCATGCAAGCTATTGTATAATAATAAGTTATGCCACCTCCCCCTAAGCTTGGGAAACTTTTTTTAAAAAAAGCGCTGGTCGGTTTCTTTAACTACTTTTCTTCCATTTCTTTTCATCCTCCCGACTTTTGTTATTAACTACGTGCAAATGGTTCTTCTACTTCGCCAGCATTCCGTGGCAATTTTATATATATATATATATAGTGAAAGGGTATGGGGTTTAAACGTGAAAAGTTTGAGGAAACGACTGGTAAAGTTCTGTACAGGAGTGTGATGCTATTATAATAGTTATGATTGTGTTTTTTAAAAAAGTTGTGAGACACAGAGATTTGGCTGTCCGATAAGAGCCTGGACTAAAATCGTATGAAATAAAAGAAGCGTTTTAAAACTTTAAAATGTGTAATTTTTTTTTCTTTCGGAAAGGAATTTTAGTCTTTTCATTGTCGCAGAGAGGCACGTGTGGTTGAACGCGTACCTAACCGAGTGTCCAAATACCATTGAAGGCAGGGGCGCAGCCAGGATTTTTTTTCGGGAGGACAACTTTTTCTTTATGTTGCCACTGAGCTTACTTGCACACAAGAAAATAATTTCGGGGGGGGAGGCGCCCCCCCCCCTTCGCTGCGCCCCTGTTCCCTACCTCAAAGAATTCTAAGAAATAATAAATGAACAGCTCTAGTCTTCATAAATGACGAGTGAACGATCAACTTACCATAAGTAAGATTTATATCTCAAATGACGGAGTGAATTCAAAGCGCTTTGGCCGAACGGTCTAAGTCTTGCACTTGTGATTGTGAGGTAGTGGGTTCGAGTCCCCATGTCTAAAGATTGGTTTTTCTGGGGAAAAAAGTACCAACTTGAAGTCCTGCTTCCTATTGATTCTGGTATATTCCGATAAAATGGGAATACCAAGAGTATCGTTGGAAACAGCATGGGAAGCAGAAAAAGGAAAGGAAAGG
Source organism: Triops longicaudatus (assembly GCA_022885665.1). Classification (NCBI taxonomy): domain Eukaryota; kingdom Metazoa; phylum Arthropoda; class Branchiopoda; order Notostraca; family Triopsidae; genus Triops; species Triops longicaudatus. The sequence continues at coordinate 1,633 of JAGQDJ010000252.1, read as the reverse complement.
GTGAACGAGACCTCGGGCAGCATGATGCTGGCATCGTGCATCGCACTTTTCCCCTTGTTATTCCTTATGGGATTTCAAACTTTTTGGCTCCTGAGACGCCCTCAGGGCATAATTTCATATTCAAGCTCAATTTTCTCGCTTATTTGAAGGGCTAGCGCAATAATTCTTACAGATTCGGAATCCTCTCGTCGAGGCTGACAATTTGCATTCCTTAATTTCAAAATTGAAGACATGTCGGTTAATTAGGTTACGTCACAATTACCATAACCTTTGTAATTCCAATAAAATTAATAGGTACGATAATAACTGTTCCAGTACAACAGAATTTTATTGGCAGAAATAAAATTACTACCGTGGATTTGTCGCTGTCAAGCGCGACTAATTCGCTAAAAATTTTATTACAAGCACTTTTCTTTTGTAAAAAAAAAAACAAATCATGGTGCTTTTTCACGCACCCTAATACACAAATACCTAATAGTATTTTAAAGTTCTGACGACCTCATAGCCGAAATCTTTTTATACATCTCGACTGGTCTGAAATAAAGTATTTTCACGATGAAAGAAGGTAAAATATAATAATCACAAGCAATTTTGGCATACATGTTGTGTATCACGTTTTGATTCGCTTTAACAAAAAAAAAAACGCAATTTTACAAACGTTATAACTCGGATTCAAGTCTCGGTACAGATCCTGGACGCATGCTCACCACCAGTTACGAAAACACTCTTCCACGTGTTTCCTAATGTCAATTCCGCTTTCCTAGTGGCATAATTAGCATTATTTTTCAATGTTTTTTATTCGTAGGCAAAAGTTACTTGGACAGCTTTCCAGAACGTGTTTGTGCGTTTTCAGGTGGGTAGTTTGTCTAAGTAGCCTTCGATGCTTGTATATTGTTCTCCAGAAGCGTCAAATGGAACAGGTGTCATAATTTTATACAAGTAGTTCAGCAACGCTGTCTGAAAAGTAAAGTAAAATATTAAAATAAAATACTAAAAATACTAAAAATGTGCACCGTAGGACGAAGCTCAACTTACAGGGTCCCATTTCTTCGTAATGGCTCTAGGACGTAGTAAATCGGGGTTCAATTGTAACCGATTGCTTATGAATAGGTTCTACAGTCTCGTTAGATTGGAAAAGCTTTCCAACATGTGACGTGCTGCGGTTTTTAGGCATCGAATCGTTGGAGTTTTCAGTCACAAAAACCGAAGAGGCGAACTTCTTCGATACTGGTTCGGCTGGAGCCACTGGCGCCACTGTCACTACCGGCATCGCTCAATGGCTTCTTCAAGCTTCTATTGCTGTTGGTATACGTTGTCATTGCTCTTTCGATAGCTTCTTCGATTGGGTAGACCCAGATGGATTTCTTAGCACTTTCACGGACGAAAGCAACTTTTATCCGATAGCGAATCGTTTCTGCACCGTACGGAGTAGTTATCTAAAAAGGTATTTAGTTACTATTTCACAAGGCTTGAGATATATAAGCTTAGGCTTAATTTAGGTCACGGAAATATTGAAAACCTACCGAAGAAAATTTTTTTACACGCACGCGAAAACTTTTGAAGGTTTGCTATTCACATTTAGCACTTAATGGTCGACATTTTCAGAGAAGAGTGAGAAACCAAATTTGAAAAG